>JASANG010002384.1:0-30681 GCA_030248215.1 Enoplolaimus lenunculus
AAGTCAAAACAAATTTTGATTTTTCACGCATGTAATTCAAGTTTGTCTAAATTCTAAAAAGGTTTAATTCATGGACTTGTCAACGGTCAGTATTGCACTGACAAATTTTATTTTAATCTGACTTTAGCAGCAAATCTTTGAATCTTGACTTAACTCACCATTACTGTTAACTGTTTGCCAATCCATGTGATTATAGCTCGATTGCGCCACATACGTATTTTGGGCAACGTTGCAGCATTTACTTTGTTTACAACATTTTCTTCGAATAGAAATGTGATTGTTGTGTGAAATGAAAATTTGCATGCGGATTGTTGTGTATTCGCTAACTTTTGCGCATTATGCAAAGTCTCAGCTGACTTTAAAACTAATATGCCCGGCAATCGGTTTCGCCGGAGCATATGGAGCAAAAAAAGGTCGCGAACAAAGTTTATAGATTATAATCCATCGCTTAGACTTAGAATAAATGAAGCGACGTTTACGGCGATTGCATCCGGTTCTTTGTGTCAACTTAAAGTTATTTTGATCAGACACACAGTGTCGCATATCGAGAAGGTATAAATTTAGTTGTGACGCGCAGCGGTGAACTGTCATGATGGTCATTTCCTTTGGATGTCGTCTGGCGCCGTCCGTTGCCGTACGTCATCTGGCGGTATCGCACGTGAATTACTCAGGCGACGGGACGGGCACCGGACGACGCCTCACGACAAGTATAGTGCCGTGCTAACAGTTCGGATTTATACACTTCCGTTATTCTGGGATACTGTAACTCAAGGCGTACACCCTGTAAATCTAAGGAGTGGCGCTACATTTTTGATGGCATACTGCGGCACTACGGGAATTACTCGCGTACGATACCGTAGCCGGACGGCACCGTACGACAAGTATAGCGGCACCCTTACTACGCCACCGGTCTCCTCATTGCTAACCTAGAAACAAAATTGCAATCCACCCACTAGAGTCCATTTGACCACATCTATTCAGCTTTAATATTCATACTCCGCCAATAATATATTCAAATATTTCAATAGTCTGCTAGAACCATTCAATATAATTTTGGTTGTCAACCAACGAGAATGAATGCTTATTTAATGTCCCGGTCCGGTTTATGGGGATAAATCTCAATCAGAAACTCGTGAGGCCGAAAGCTTAGCATCCGAATGAATAGCCGTCTATAAAGTGGTTCGGGCCCGTAACTTGAAACGTCCCAGGGGGACTTGGGTGTTCGGGAAAAGTTTTATGTCAACCAAGAAGTTACAAACTTGAGTTACTAACTTGTTTGTAGTTAATCATCGTAAACTTTTGTATGCCCCCTACATTTTGGCTGCTTCCCAAAGCAAGGTGAGCTGGCTACGAGCTTGAATTGGGTCGTGATTACACGCGTACGACGTCTAGTCTGTCTGTCTAAATAGCGGGTATAATTTTGATTACAACGGTTAGTAGGAGCGTTTACACAAGTTTGACAGTGCCGGCGGAGCAGACTCGGAGCCAGCTCACCTTGCTAGGAGGGGCTAAAAATTTTCAGGATGGGTATTCAAGTGTTTTAAATGACTTGAAAGCAAAGTTAAATATTTTCTACTGGGGGCAAAATTTTTTCAGGGGGCTCCGCCCCCCTTGGTTACGGGCCCGGCCGAAATATTTCTGGCCACTAACGATAACCTGTCATGGGGTCGAACCGGCTTTTATTGGGAAAATATGGCTGCTATGTGAGTTTCTAATTGGGAATATAATCAAAAATTTTAGAACAACACAGGTGAAGAAATGATTCGTTCTCACCTCACCCCCCCGTTTTTGCATCTGACCCTGAACACAAATAATTTATTTCTCATTTGGCTTCTTGCCATAAATCTCACTTAGAAGATTTAACAGTCTAACGGGTGTCCGCAGAAAATTATACTTGTGAGGCACCGAATAAAATCTAATGAGCTCTTACAATTGCAATACAAGATTGTTTACTTTTAGACCGAGACTATTCGGAGACACCAGCCGATTTTAGGAGGGGGCGCCCCAACAACCCAATGCCCCCCGTGGGAACGCCCTTCGACAGACTACTATACTTGCTACATGCGGGTGCTTCTGATTGAGATTTATGGCAAGCGGCGAAATGAAAAATGGATGATTCTTTCCCGTTTTGCATCAACCCCTGAGAACAAATCGTGTATTTCCCATTTTGTTGCTTGCCATAAATCTCCAATCATAAGCATCCAGCATGCAGCCAGTACAGTAGTCTGTCAAACCTTCAAAATGAATATCATTGGACACGGTGTCTGTCTAGCCTGTGTAAATTAGCAGGTAAGCTCAACATGCTAAATGGGGGGGCGGGCGAAAATTTTCCAGTAGACCATGTAAAGATTTCCAATGGCTTCGTTTAGATTCTCGTTCGTTTTGATCGTGAAGTTTTTCTGAACATTTTTCTCTGTGAAAATGTTTAAAATATTTTAAATTTTAGTTTTAGTTTACTAATTTTAATTAATTTCCCTTCATACACAGTTTGTGAAATGAGTATCCACACAGATGATCATTAGAGGTGCTGAACACAGCTGACTTTCAAATTTGAATAAAATTGTCGTATTTTGACGCGATTTCAATCGTTTTTGGCGAAATTCAAAAAGTTTGTGACATCTTCGGTGCCACGTTTTCAGATGTGTGCCACCCCCATCACATATTTTTCGACCCACCACTGGGCACTGCAAAGCGCACCCTTTAATCGAGCCCGTAACCAGCTCACCTTGCTGCTAGGGGGGTGGCTGATAAATTTTTCCGGACGAGCATACAAGAGTTACCGCTGACTTATAAGCGAGAGGTTGCAAATTTTTGCAGGAGATGGCCAAAATTGTTCCAGGCGGTGCTGAGCACACCTGCTGCTCTTGGCTCCGTACCCACCGTTAGTAACAAACTACAGCTTGATGGCAATTATATTTAAATCCGTAACCTGTTACCACCGATCGACTAAATTATTAAGCAGGATTGCAGACATGTGTAGAGACTTCAATAGATTGGCCGCAATGTTGCATTTATTGCAATTCGCCAAACACCGGTAATTAAATTCAATTTTGTTCCTGGATTATAATATCGGTTTATATTTGTATCATTTTAAATAATTTTAGCTTATATTCTCAAATATGTGTAGCACCAGGCCCGTTGCCAGCTCACCTTGCTAAAGGGTGCGGCTAATCATTTTTCAGGAGGGGCATTTGAAGGGTTTCAATGACTTACAAGCAATGTTAAAAATATTCTAGGGGCTGCAAAAATTTTTCTAGGGCGGTGAGACTCCTGCCGCCCCTTGGCTACCGGCCCGTGTGTAACATGTTTAGCTATCTAAGGAATTATTGTGACGAGAGTACAATTGTTATTTGTCAGCTGCGTCCGGTCCCGTATATCGAGAGCCAGGCGTATGGCCAGTGTGGAGCCAAAGGGCTCACCCGCTAAAACTGTTTCACCCGTATGTAACCAATTACTGTGATCTTGTGATTGCTAATTGCTACGTGCAAATCACAGCCAAACTCCGTTTGGTTTTTTCTGTAAAATTTTATTTTTCATTAAAGTTAAGGAATGTAAAAGTAGCGTTGGGCACAGAAATTTTTCGGGAATATGAACCTCGATATTGCACGGACTGGTCATTTGATGAACCATGTTGCATGGAAACAACTTTGACTATGTGAACTGTTGTTCTGACACATGTAATGATTAATGTATAACAAACAATGATTTATGCTGTTGTAGTCAATCAAAGTGAGTTAATTCGAACTTTACGATGAGGACATAATATTTTATAAATTATACATACTCAACGATATATATATGTATATATTATATATATGTATATATAAATATATATGTATATATATTCAACGCAGTTGGACATGTCTCAGTCGCTGGAAAAAAGTTATTTTTACACGCGACTGTGATATAAATCATAAGAGCGTTTTAGTTGGATTACTGATTGCCGAGTTTGAGTTGAATTTCAATATTTTTGGTCATTACAGTGATTTTGAGCCTTGTATCGGATACGCCTGTGTAGATTTAAGCGTTTTTCATATAATTTATAATTAAAAAATAGCTTAATCTCAATAAAGAAAAAAGTAATTGGAAGAAAAATTATTTACGGCGTTTCAGCGTTCTGAATGCTTGTTCCTTAAATTAATACACTCAGCTAAAATGTAGTTTATATGCTATGATGCAAATGTTTTGTTAATTATTTAAACCTAAACTTAGGCATAGAAAGAAATGTTATTTAGGATTAATTCAAGTTTCTTTTCCTGTACAGATATTTTTTATTAAAGCATTGGCCCATGTAAAGATCAGATGTAAAGATCAGGGGTCGCAACGTTTTCTTTCCTACGGGACTGCATTAGAGTACGCTTAAGTTTTTTTGACTTATTTTTTTGCTTAAGCTTAGTCATAATCTATTTCTCTTGCGTTAGGTTTAGCAATATGCTTATACTACTGTTACGGCCCTGTTCTGTACATTAGCCGTTGCTCCTGCACCCAAAAATAAAAATTATAACCTAAAAACGTGATCCTGTTACTATAAGGAAATTTACTATTTTAATAATGTTTTGAATGCAAACAAATTAAATTTTATCATTCACACCATTGTTCGTATCGACCAAAAATGCAAGGTTATAATATTGTAATTTTCATTTTTGGCCAAAAATCTAAACTGCTGCGGCTAAGCGTAGCCAGTTTTAACAGCTGGCAAGCGTTCTCTGTCATTGGTCTCGGCTTGTAGCCGGGATATTAGCATTAATAATTTGTTTTTTTAAATTGCTTTAACAATTAAAATTATTTTAATTGCACATATAATTGTTCTGGCTACTGCTAAATTTAACAAAATTGGTTTAAAATCACTAACTGGTACAGGTATCGCTCGTTTGAAAGGCAATTTTTTAGACTCAGGTTTAGTCTGGTTTTTGAATTTTGAAACGGTCACATTTAAAACAAAATCGTTTGTCCTTGAGATTGTGATTTTACAAATTTGTCAACCTACCACCAGGTGTCGTGGTGTGGCCGGATGTAGCAAAGATTTGTAACTTAGCAAATAACGGCGTTGCAACATGTACAACGCCGCTTAATTGGTGAATTTTTCATTTCAATTCAATTTTATCCGTGGTTAAAAATTGGCATTTATAGAGTTAAATAATATGGATTGTAGTTTTCGTTGTATCAAAATTGTAAACATGTAAATAAAAACTGGAACGCTGACCATTCGAGAGAATTTCACGGGAGCGCAGCAGGCATTTTCTAATTTGTATTCGTTTGTGATAGGTGAACATTGTTGATTTATGAAACTAATTCTATAGTAGTTTTTTGTGAAATTAGAATGAAACATAAAGTCCGCGGATGAACTTCACAATTATTGGGGGAAAAGCCACAGCGTCACTGAGCCACGGTCCTGTAACCAGATGGGGGCCCAGGAGGGGCTCACAACCCCCCGAAGATTTTTGCTTACCGCCATTCCTGGAAAGTTTTCAATGGCGCTTGTAAGTCATCGAAAACCGTTGTATGCCTCTTCTGAAAAATGTTCAGCCCACCGTAGCAAGGTGAGGTAGCTATTGGCCTGCAAAACCGTCATTAATGATTTACCAATTTCATAGTAGGGTGCAATATTTTAGTCTTTTTTCGTCATATACCACAACCAAGTGCCCTCGTAGCCAGAGGATGACCAGGAGGCCTCAGCGCCCCCCCCCCCCCGAAAAATTTTACCACCCTAGAAAGTTGTCAACCTTGCTTGTAAGACTGCGAAAACCCGTATATGCTACGCCTGAATTGTTTGCCGCCTAGAAAAGTGAGCTGGCCAAAAACCTGCTGTCAGTAACCTAAATTTTTGGTTACGATTTATTGTACGAATTTGAAACATTAAAATTGGCGTGACTGTGTGACTTGGTACCAAAATATAAAATGTTTGAAGAAAAAAACCTTGAAAACACAAATGAGCAAAAAAAATTCATTTTACTTCAAAATCCACAACACAGGCATGTCAAATGTAATTACATTTATCACCGATCATATTGTTGCGATGATACGAACAATCTTCAAAGTAGGGGACATCGGCCAGAACGAGCAAGCGTTAGCGGATCCACAGAGGGGGTGGCATCGTATAAGCGTCACTTCAGAAACTTTTTTGTCATAAAATGGTAAGGTACTTGCTTAGCTTACAATTTTTCCCCTCAAAACATCGACACATATAATAATAATAGCGTACAGTAAAAATTGCGTTTCGTAACTTTTTCCAGCCTGCACCCGGCGACTAGTTTTTGGATATGCCGCTGGGTGGAATAGGAACAACAGCGCAATATGAGAGGTGGCACGGGGTCGCTCGTATTGAAATCTATATATTAAAGCTGGAACGCTCCACAAACGTATTTTGGGCAACATTCCCAACAGATATTTGGTTACGTTACGTTTGCAAATTAAGTTTGTATACATTGAGATACCTACTGTTTCAGATGTTTTATATATTTTATTTTGTTCACTTAAATATGAGGAGCACAGGCAACGATTTAGCCTACGGTTGGAGAAGCGTTAGTTGAGTTACAAATTTGAAAACGCAAACAGCAAATCGACAGCAAGCCAAAATCCTAGCTAAATTTGTATTATCACCTTTATAAAGGAGCAATGTGTTTAACCTTCTTCAGTAATTTTACCTCTGGCACACGCAGTGTAGTAGCAACATCGTGGACAACGTACCCATAGCTGTTAGAGTATACTTTGTCAAGTTTACCGACATCCGCATCGGCGGATCTCGAAACTTGTGACGCCGATGCGTCCTCAGACAAATGTTATGAAACGCAATTTTTTACTGTATGCTATATATGTGCCAATTTTGTGAGAGGCAAAATTTTAAGATCAGAAATATATATGCTATTTTGTTACAAAAAATTTCCTGAGGGGTTGGTGTACGCCCTGTGCCGCGTTTACAACCACATCTGCTACTGCATATCCTTTAATTTTTTGACAAAAATTACCAAGTATTAACTTATTTTATGATATGCGAGATTATTGAAGTTTTATTTGTGGTCAATACCATTTAATGCGTATGGTATAAGCATCCCTCAAAACGCGTTCAGGGGTATCGAATATAAGGTTGTTGGTATCGATGCCTGTTCTGTAAGGTTAAACTCGAACCCAGTTTCAGACTCGAACGAGAATTGAATGTTTTGTTAAATTTGACACAAAAAATGACCATCAATGCTGTTGATTGTGAGTGAAAGCAAAAATTGCAGTTGACAAGTTACAGGCACGAAAACTTAGTTTATACGGTAATCTGCAAGAATTGTGTATATATATTTTTTTCAATTTTGAAAAATTAATTTGGCATTTTTTTCATTGCAATTCTTTATTTTTTAACGTAACAGTCGACATCGTCGAGGTTTTTTTCGGCAAGACTTGTGTGGTATGAATCGAAGCCGTTTCGACTTGCACATCAAAGACGTCCTTCTGCAATTCTGACCGCTGTGGTGCATTTCATGTGTTTCGTTTACGAGATTGTTGTGTACTTCGATATTGCGTATATCATATTTGTCTGTAAAATGCAGCAAACAGCGGATAAACAATTTGCAAGTTTTATAGTAGTTGCAATGTATTGTTGGTTGTGTAACAGACCCGGCGTAGCAAAGTCACTTTGCTAGGGATGGGCTAAAAAATGTTCAGGAGCGGTATACCACGGTTTTTGATGACTTACAAACAAGGTTAAAAAAATTTCCAGGAAGGAACAAAAATGGTTCAAGGGTGGCTGACAGCTCTCCTGACCCCATCTCTAGCTACGGGTCCGATGTATAAGACGACAACACAGGTTAGCTGAGAAGGGTTTCCGCTTTTATAATTTAGAGTTTTGTACGAAGACTGTGTTTGTAGAATTGGAAGTGTTGTTTTTGGAGCGCTATGAAATTTTACAGCTGCCCAATTTCAGTGACGCTAACGGATCAAAAGATTTTCTTGTGAGGACGGCAGGACCGGCACGTTAAGATAGTCGCCTTCCGCTCCAAACCGGTCCCAGTGGCCCCTGCCTTCAATATAATGTTTAAAAGCTCCATAGCTTCGTTGTCCGCGAAAAAATTTCAAGTTTGCAAAGATGGGAAGCCCCAGGAGTCGGGTCCCTAATTGGGGAGGGATTTGTGGGACGCTTCCGCCGACGCTGGGGAGGGAGTATACTTTTTGTGTTACGAAGTTTTACAATTTGAAAACGTACTTTTAATTTTCGATATTTTAAAATTGACCAATATCGCTGAAGGTGCAAAAAAATTTTTTAACTCATCTTGTCACTGGTTTGTACCTATTTGTCTGGAAAAAATACAAGCTTCACAATAACCACGTATTTGTATGACATAATTTTTAGCCCGGATCTGCCGGCGAAAATTACATCTCTCATCCGGACACCGGATCTACGAGCGTCCGCAGGAAATAATAGTTCGGGGATACCAAATAATTTTGGTGGTGGCCCTACAATTGCAATTCAAGATTGCTCACTTTTATACCAAGTCTATGTGAGGGTGAGCAGCACCAGCTGACTTTGGGGGGGCATGGCTCCTCAATTTTTGATGTGTTTTCGAAAATCGGTTACTGGTGTTTTAAAATGTAATTTGTTGTATGATTATTCAGAATCGTTGAAGTAAATAATTATTCAAGTTTGCTACATTATTAAACCAATAATGATTAACTTGTAATTTATATTAATTATTAATATAATTACATGTATTTTGAAATATGTTTGGTGTTTCAACAATTGCATCTTTGAAGCAGATATCACTCATTCAACAAGGTAAGGTAAACCTGACACATAACAGACCTTCCTATCAGGGTTGCACCGAATCTACGATTTGATCGAATCCCAATCCGAACCTGAATCCGAATCCGAATCTTGCATGTTGCAAATTTCAGTTATATCAATAATTTGTTTCAGAATATCAACGTAATGCCAGCCGCGTGACTTTTAAGCGTTAATATATTTCGTGCCCGACCTCAGTTTTGAGATTTGTGACCTAAAACAAAAATTTTCAATATAGCAAGATATTAAAATTTTTATTGTTTAAAACTGAAAAAACATATTGCCAAACACGGTTGGATTCGGCTTTTTCAAACCGAATCCGAGTCCGAACCACAAGTTTTTGCCGAATCCGAACTTTTGTTGCCACCCTTCTTCCTATGTCGGGGATTGGATCCGATCCATAGTCGCAGAAACTTTGTCGTCAAGGGCTCCATGGGATGCCAAGTGTGGCTCATTCTCCACTGTTGGCGAATTAATTTTGACTCAGGGTTAAGTTTGAAATTCAAGTTCCAAAATTTCGAACAAACGGTTCTGTGAGATAGTAAAGGTTTAAATTATACTGTTGCCATTCATCCCTTGAGCGGATCCGGATGTATACGCCTGTAGCCAGCTCACCTTGCTAGGGGGGGTAAAATTTTTTAGATGGGCAGACAAGGGATTTTGATGTCTTACAAGCAAGTTCGCAAATTTTCTTGAAGGGGTTACAATTCTTCCAGGAAATTATGTGACAATTCTGCAATTTTACTCTTGCGACAATTTCTGACACAGACTACCGAATACGTTTTTGATCACGGACAGCTCGTACCTACGTGCAACGGGGGTACAACCGCATTCCCCCTACGTTCGCTAAACAAAACTAAAAACATCTTTATGAATGAAATAATTTTCAGCTGCAACGACTTCAGTTTGTTCATTGGACTCGATTTTAAATCCTCCAATCGAATATTCTGACGACGGCCATATTTTCGAGGAAAAATTTATTCAGTACAAAAAGGGTCTGTTTTGTTGTCAAAGTTTCACCCGTGAAAAAAGAGCTCAGTCCAGATATTCGAAATGCGCCGTGGTCAGCGGCGGATCTCGAAATTTCTGACGGGTGCGGCGGGTTGGTAAAAGTTATGAAACGCAATTTTTACTGTATGCTATATTTGTGCTCATTTTATGTGCAGGAATAATTGTAAGGTAGGAACTATACACGATTTTATCAGGAAAAAATTTTCAGCTGGCGGCGTACGCCACCCCCGCCATTGCTCTGGATTCGCTTGGTGACCGGGGCCACTTACTGCATAACGGTGGTGTCTCTATGTTGGCGAATTATATAACGCGACTAAATGTCTGAGTTTTTTTCAATTGCCCTCAACTTTGGAGGTGGGGGGGCTGACTGAGACTGGGGCGAACAGCATCAGGCAGTTGGGGGCCGGTGGTACTTGAAATTGCGTTTGTTCGGAAAAATAAGAAATTTTGTGCAATTTTATAGTTATGTTCTCTTGTCATTTTGCGACATATTCACTTGAGCGTTTGGTGTTGTTCTACTTACTTGTCGTTTACAAGTGGTTCTGAACATTCAGACAAAAGATTTGTTGTGGGTTGTTTCTGTGGCTGTCGCAAAAACAGTTAAGAAATACTCATAGCAGATTTCAATTATTTTCCTATCTCTTTTATGTTTTTTAAATTCCGTTTTTGGTTTGATTTTGTCTCAGTATGTGACATATTGAACCGTGGAAGTAAGGGTGCAAGCGGAATTACGATTGCGATTAGAATTCCGATTCAAAATGAGTTTCGATTTCGATTGAACAATCAATTCAAAATGGCAATTTTGACATTTTAATTTTAGGACAACTTGTAATACGTATGTTGCATAAAATTTCTGTATAAAATTGTTTCCGATGACAGTAAACTTATCAATAATTGGTTGTTGTTTAGCTTAACAGAACCACAAAAATGATTGCCAATCTGTTCATGTGACGTTTTTAAAAATTGATGCCAGAAAACAAACACCGCTTATTAATATTATACTTGCTAATACGTACACATTATCCATATAGTCACAAAATTTATAGTTCCGATTCCGTTTCCGATTCCTATTCCGTTATAAATTTGCTCTATCGATTCCGATTCCGGTATAATCCAGTTCCGCTTTGCACACTGCTGGAACTGTATTGAGATACGTTGAATTTGATTTCATTGAACTCGTAAAATCAATTTGGTGACTTGCGACGATTTGTAATAAATAGATTTTATTGTGCCGCGCGTCGACGTGCGGCGGCGCGCGGCGTCGTGCGGCGACGTGCGGCGGCGCGCGGCGTCGTGCGGCGGCGTGCGTCGACGTGCGGCGGCGCGCGGCGTCGTGAGGCGGCGCGCAACGGCGTGAGGCGGCGTGTGGCGGCGTGCGGTCAGCATAACGCAACAAAATTAACGAGTTAGACAATTTAGTATGTGATAGGTACAAATTAGCAAATAATGCTATCAAATTTGTTAAAATTAGCATTTGGTTGCGTGCGTCAATCGTTAGTTGCTTCATCTTATTACGCTTGCTTTCTAAGCAGCCGGCCTCAATCTGAAGATAAGTCGTCGCCTTACTGTCTGTCACAGTTTGATGCGGACGTTGAAAAAGCAGGAACAGATAAATTAAATTCTGGTTAGTAGGCAAACGTTGATTTTGTATCAAATTTGTACACGTGTTTTGTCTCCACGCACATAATAAATGGATTAATATAATAGGTTTAGGTTTAGGCTTAAGTCAATCGAGTCGTTGTTAAGGTATTGAGAATGCATCGGTGTGAGATGTTAAGCTTTGTCACGTAAAACACTTTGGATAGACTTTGTCTTAGGTTTAAGATTGAGCTTAGGTTTTAGGAAGATAGTAAACAGTAATGTGGCAAAGGGATTTTTGTCTCAAGCCGATTAATCCTGGTTTGGAGGAAACTCAACGAGAATTTAATTTGTTTCAATCAATGTTTACTTAAACGTCTTAGAACTATTTGTGTTAAATTATGCTGAATATTAGTATCACCAAGAGTGGATGATCGCTATTTAACAAGAGTGTGCAACTGGCCACAGTCTGTGTATAAAAGAATGTTCCCGTCAGGCGTTGCGTTTTTGCCCTACCATCCTTTGTTTAGAGGGGGTACAACCGGTGCGAAACATGGCATTTTATGTATGCGGCGTCAAACATGCTACCGTTATAGTTTAATTTGGGGTATTGATGTGATAGCGATCCCTTCTAAACAAGAGGGGGTCGGCCAAAAACGCAACGCCCGATGTTACATTTTGTACCATGCGGAACACCAAAGGTTGCACACTCTTGTCATTATCCACTCTTGGTATCACTAAGAGGAGTACTGTTTTTATATAAAGTCGAACGTATTAAGCTCGTCGGCCATAAACAACCTGCTTAAAAACGATATGGCTCTTAAATTTTCCGGTTTATCGCGATGCTAGCTCATGAAAAGATCAGGGGCAAAACGCTTCTTTGTGGTACTGCAGTAGAGTAAACTTAAGGTTTAGATAAATTTTTTAATTTAACTTAGGTTTCAGTACAAACTCGTTATTACGTTTAGGTTTAGGAATATGCTTATACTACTGTTACAGCACTGTTTTATTCATTAGCCGCGATGCTTAACGGAAAACCACGTTAGAGAAAAACAGTGCTTTCTAATGGTTGATACTAGCCCCCTTCGCAATTGTTAAATCTAATTTATTGATCGCCTGTTGTGAAGCAAAGGCTATAGCTTCTTTTTTACATTGTAAATTCCACTAAGCTTATTAATCAAATCAAAGAGGAGAATTAGTTATTTACAGTTATTTCTGAGTTAATAACAGTAAGCAATAACTCACTCTAAGTTGATTTATTCCGAGTTACTTGATTAATTAACTCAGAATGAGTTCATAACAATTCAGAATTCTGACTTCTGAAACACATGGTTCACAGCTCACACTTCTGAGTGGAGTTCCTTGTGAATTAGAATCAACTCACTGGAAATTACAGTGTATAATTTCGCTGTCATATAATGTTTTTACAATGTTCCCTTAAAGCGATCGGTTGACTCTTACAGGTTATCAAGAGCGATTAGGGGGCTAGTATCGACCATTGAGAAAGCACTGGTTTTGTTTAACGTGGTTTTCCGTGTGAAACACAGCATCGCATTGGCTAATGAATGTAAACAGTGCTGTAAACAGGTTTAGTGATAATTGCGAATATTTGCTCTAAACCTAAACTATATATAACGAGTTTTGGATACTGAAACCTAAGTTAAATTAAAAAAATTTATCTAAACCTTAAGTTTACTCTACTGCAGTACCACAAAGAAGCGTTTTGCCCCTGATCTTTTCATGAGCTAGCATCGCGATAAACCGGAAAATTTAAGAGCCATATCGTTTTTAAGCAGGTTGTTTATGGCCGACGAGCTTAATACGTTCGACTTTATATAAAAACAGTACTCCTCTTAGTGATACCAAGAGTGGATAATGACAAGAGTGTGCAACCTTTGGTGTTCCGCATGGTACAAAATGTAACATCGGGCGTTGCGTTTTTGGCCGACCCCCTCTTGTTTAGAAGGGATCGCTATCACATCAACACCCCTAAATTAAACTATAACGGTAGCATGTTTGACGCCGCATACATAAAGTGCCATGTTTCGCACCGGTTGTACCACCTCTAAACAAAGGATGGTAGGGCAAAAACGCAACGCCTGCCGGGAACATTCTTTTCTACACAGACTGTGGCCAGTTGCACACTCTTGTTAAATAGCGATCATCCACTCTTGGTGATACTAATATTCAGCATAATTTAACACAAATAGTTCTAAGACGTTTAAGTAAACATTGATTGAAACAAATTAAATTCTCGTTGAGTTTCCTCCTAACCAGGATAAATCGGCTTGAGACAAAAATCCCTTTGCCACATTACTGTTTACTATCTTCCTAAAACCTAAGCTCAATCTTAAACCTAAGACAAAGTCTATCCAAAGTGTTTTACGTGACAAAGCTTAACATCTCACACCGATGCATTCTCAATACCTTAACAAGGACTCGATTGGCTTAAGCCTAAACCTAAACCTATTATATTAATCCATTTATTATGTGCGTGGAGACAAAACAAGTGTACAAATTTGATACAAAATCAACGTTTGCCTACTAACCAGAATTTAATTTATCTGTTCCTGCTTTTTCAACGTCCGCATCAAACTGTGACAGACAGTAAGGCGACGACTTATCTTCAGATTGAGGCCGGCTGCTTAGAAAGCAAGCGTAATAAGATGAAGCAACTAACGATTGACGCACGCAACCAAATGCTAATTTTAACAAATTTGATAGCATTATTTGCTAATTTGTACCTATCACATACTAAATTGTCTAAATCGTTAATTTTGTTGCGTTATGCTGACCGCACGCCGCCACACGCCGCCTCACGCCGTTGCGCGCCGCCTCACGACGCCGCGCGCCGCCGCACATCGACGCACGCCGCGCACGACGCCGCGCGCCGCCGCACGTCGCCGCACGACGCCGCGCGCCGCCGCACGTCGACGCGCGGCACAATAAAATCTATTTATTACAAATCGTCGCAAGTCACCAAATTGATTTTACGAGTTCAATGAAATCAAATTCAACGTATCTCAATACAGTTCCAGCAGTGTGCAAAGCGGAACTGGATTATACCGGAATCGGAATCGATAGAGCAAATTTATAACGGAATAGGAATCGGAAACGGAATCGGAACTATAAATTTTGTGACTATATGGATAATGTGTACGTATTAGCAAGTATAATATTAATAAGCGGTGTTTGTTTTCTGGCATCAATTTTTAAAAACGTCACATGAACAGATTGGCAATCATTTTGGGTTCTGTTAAGCTAAACAACAACCAATTATTGATAAGTTTACTGTCATCGGAAACAATTTATACAGAAATTTTATGCAACATACGATTACAAGTTGTCCAAAATTAAAATGTCAAAATTGCCATTTTGAATTGATTGTGCAATCGAAATCGAAACTCATTTTGAATCGGAATTCTAATCCAATCGTAATTCCGCTTGCACCCTTACTTCCACGGTTCATAGTCACATACTGAGACAAAATCAAACCAAAAACGGAATTTAAAAAACATAAAAGAATAGGAAAATAATTGAAATCTGCTATGAGTATTTTTAACTGTTTTTGCGACAGCCACAGAACAACCCACAACAAATCTTTTGTCTGAATGTTCAGAACCACTGTAAACGACAAGTAAGTAGAACAACACCAAACGCTCAAGTGAATATGTCGCAAAATGACAAGAGAACATAACTATAAAATTGCACAAAATTTCTTATTTTTCCGAACAAACGCAATTTAAGTACCACCGGCCCCCAACTGCCTGATGCTGTTCGCCCCAGTCTCAGTCAGCCCCCCCACCTCCAAAGTTGAGGGCAATTGAAAAAAACTAGACATTTAGTCGCGTTATATAATTCGCCAACATAGAGACACCACCGTTAGCAGTAGTGGCCCCGGTCACCAAGCGAATCCAGAGCAATGGCGGGGTGGCGTACGCCGCCAGCTGAAAATTTTTTCCTGATAAAATCGTGTATAGTTCCTACCTTACAATTATTCTGCACATAAAATGAGCACAAATATAGCATACAGTAAAAATTGCGTTTCAACTTCCAACCCCCCGCACCCGTCAAATTTCGAGATCCGCCGCTGACCACGGCGCATTTCATATCTGGACTGAGCTCTTTTTTCACGGGTGTAGCTTTGCAAAAAACAGACCCCTTTTTGTACGATAAATTTTTCCTCGAAAATATGGCCGTCGTCAGAATATTCGATTGAGGATTTAAATTCAGTCCAATGACAAACGAAGTCGTTGCAGCTGAAATTATTTCATTCATAAGATGTTTTTAGTTTTGTTTAGCGAACGTAGGGGGAATGCGGTTGTACCCCCGTTGCACGTAGGTACGAGCTGTCCGTCAAACTATCGGAGTCGTCAAAATTGTTCAAGAGTAAATTGAATTGTACATAATTTCCTGGAATAACCTTTCAGAAAATTTGCGAACTTGCTTGTAGCATCAAAACCCGTCTGCCCATCTAAAAAATTTTACCCCCCTAGCAAGGTGAGCTGGCTAGGCGTAACATCCGATCCGCTCAAGGAAATGGCAACAGTATATTTAAACCTTTACTATCTCACAGAACCGTTTGTTAATTTTGTTATTTCAAACTACCGATTTCGCAACAGTGGAAAGAGCCACACTTGCATCCCATAGAGCCCTTGACGACAAGTTTCTGCGATTATGGATGATCCAATCCCCGACATAGGAAGTAGGGTGGACAAAAGTTCGGATTCGGCAAACTTGTGGTTTGGACTGATTTGGTTTTAAAAGCCGAATCCAACCGTGTTTGGCAATATGTTTTTTCAGTTTTAAACAATAAAAATTTTAATATCTTGCTATATTGAAATTTTTGTTTTAGGTCACAAATCTCAAACTGAGGCGGGCACGAAATATATTAACGCTAAGTCCGCGGCTGGCATTACGTGATATTCTGAACAAATTATTGATATAACTGAATTTCAACATGCAAGATTCGGATTCGGATCGGTTCGGATTGGATTTATTAATTCGTAGATTCGGTGCAACCCTGATAGGAGGTCTGTTATGTGTCAGGTTACCTTACCTTGTTGAATGAGTGATATCTGCTTCAAAGATGCAATTGTTGAAACACCAAACATATTTCAAAATACATGTAATTATATTAATAATTAATATAAATTACAAGTTAATCATTATTGGTTTAATAATGTAGCAAACTTGAATAATTATTTACTTCAACGATTCTGAATATCATACAACAAATTACATTTTAAAACACAGAACCATTTTCAAAACACTCAAAAATTGAGGAGCCGCCCCCCCAAAGTCAGCTGGCTGCTTACCTCACATAGACTTGGTATAAAAGTGAGCAATCTAATTGCAATTGTAGGGCCACCACCAAAATTATTTGGATCCCCAACTATTATTTCCTGCGGACGCTCTAGATCCGGTGTCCGGATGAGAGATGCCGTCTTCGCCGGCAGATCCGGGCTAAAATTATGTCATACAAATACGTGGTTATTGTGAAGCTTGTATTTTTTCTAGACAAATAGGTACAAACCAGTGACAAGATGAGTTAAAAAATTTTTTTGCACCTTCAGCGATATTGGTCAATTTTAAAATATCGAAAATTAAAATACGTTTTCAATTTGTAAAACTTCTAACACAAAAAGTATATTCTCTTCAGCGTCGGCGGGCGTCCCACAAATCCTCCCCAATTAGGGACCCGACTCCTGGGCTCCCATCTCTCAACTTGAAATTTTTTCGCGGACAACGAAGCTATGGAGCTTTTAATCATTATATTGAAGGCAGGGGCCACTGGGACCGGTTTGGGCGGAAGGCGACTATCTTAACGCGCCGGTCCTGCCGTCCTCACAAGAAAATCTTTGATCCGTTAGCGTCACTGAAATTGGGCAGCTGTAAAGTTTCATAGCGCTCCAAAAACAACACTTCCAATTCTACAAACACAGTCTTCTACAAAACTCTAATTATAAAAGCGGAACCCTTCTCAGCTAACCTGTTTGTCGTCTTAACATCGGACCCGTAGCTAGAGATGGGGTCAGGAGAGCTGTCAGCCACCCTTGAACCATTTTTGTCCCTTCCTGGAAATTTTTTAACCTTGTTTGTAAGTCATCAAAAACCGTGGTATACCGCTCCTGACTTTTAGCCCATCCCTAGCAAAGTGACTGCTACGCCGGGCGTTATACAACCAACAATACATTGCAACTACTATAAAACTTGCAAATTGTTTATCCGCTGTTTGCTGCATTTTACAGACAAATATGATATACGCAATATCGAAGTACAC
Source organism: Enoplolaimus lenunculus (assembly GCA_030248215.1). Taxonomy (NCBI): domain Eukaryota; kingdom Metazoa; phylum Nematoda; class Enoplea; order Enoplida; family Thoracostomopsidae; genus Enoplolaimus; species Enoplolaimus lenunculus. The sequence goes on from JASANG010002384.1 coordinate 17,637, forward strand.
AACAATCTAGTAAACGAAACACATGAAATGCACCACAGCGGTCAATTGCAGAAGGCGTCTTTGATGTGAAGTCGAACGGCTTATTCTACCAAGCTGCCGAAAAACCCTACGATGTCGACTGTTACGTTAAAAAATAAAGAATTGCAATAAAAAAATGCCAAATTAATTTTCAAAATTGAAAAAATATATACACACAATTCTTGCAGATTACAGTATAAACTAGTTTTCGTGCCTGTAACTTTCAACTGCATTTTTCTTTCTCTACAATCAACAGCATTGATGGTCATTTTTTGTGTCAAATTTAACAACATTCATTTCTTCGGCTGAAACTGGGTTCGAGTTTAACCTTACAGAACAGGCATCTAACAACAACCTTATATTCGATACCCCTGAACGCGTTTTGAGGGATGCTTATCCATACGCATTAAATGGTATTGACCACAATAACTTCAATAATCTCGCATATCATAAAATAAGTTAATACTTGGTAATTTTTGTCAAAAAATTAAAGGATATGCAGTAGCAGATGCAGTTGTTTACGCGGCGGAGGGCGTACACCAACCCCTCAGGAAATTTTTTATAACAAAATAGCATATATATATTTCTTATCTTAAAATTTTGTCTCTCACAAAATTGGAACATATATTGCATACAGTAAAAAATTGCGTTTCATAACATTTGTCTGAGGACGCATCGCCGTCAGAAATTTCTGGATCCGCCGATGCGGATATGTCGGTAAACTTTACAAAGTATACTCTAACAGCTATGGGTACGTTGTCCACGATGTTGCTACTACACTGCGTGTGCCAGAGGTAAAATTACTGAAGAAGGTTAAACACATTGCTCCTTTATAAAGGTGATAATACAAATTTAGCTAGGATTTTGGCTTGCTGTCGATTTGCTATTTGCGTTTTCAAATTTGTAACTCAACTAACGCTTCTCCAACCGTAGGCTAAATCGTTGCCTGTGCTCCTCATATTTAAGTGAACAAAATAAAATATATAAAACATCTGAAACAGTAGGTATCTCAATGTATACAAACTTAATTGCAAAATAACTAACCAAATATCTGTTGGGAATGTTGCCCAAAATACGTTTGTGGAGCGTTCCAGCTTTAATATATAGATTTCAAACAGCGACCCCGTGCCACCTCTCATATTGCGCTGTTGTTCCTATTCCACCCAGCGGCATATCCAAAAACTAGTCGCCGGGTGCAGGCTGGAAAAAGTTACGAAACGCAATTTTTACTGTACGCTTTATTATTATATGTGTCGATGTTTTGAGGGGAAAAATGTAAGCTAAGCAAGTACCTTACCATTTTATGACAAAAAAGTTTCTGAAGTGACGCTTATACGATGCCACCCCCTTTGGATCCGCTAACGCTTGCTCGTTCTGGCCGATGTCCCCTACTTTGAAGATTGTTCGTATCATCGCAACAATATGATCGGTGATAAATGTAATTACATTTGACATGCCTGTGTTGTGGATTTTGAAGTAAAATGATTTTTTTTTTGCTCATTTGTGTTTTCAAGGTTTTTTTCTTCAAACATTTTATATTTTGGTACCAAGTCACACAGTCACGCCAATTTTAATGTTTCAAATTCGTACAATAAATCGTAACCAAAAATTTAGGTTACTGACAGCAGGTTTTTGGCCAGCTCACTTTTCTAGGCGGCAAACAATTCAGGCGTAGCATATACGGGTTTTCGCAGTCTTACAAGCAAGGTTGACAACTTTCTAGGGTGGTAAAATTTTTCGGGGGGGGGGGCGCTGAGGCCTTCTGGTCATCCTCTGGCTACGAGGGCACTTGGTTGTGGTATATGACGAAAAACGACTAAAATATTGCACCCTACTATGAAATTGGTAAATCATTAATGACGGTTTTGCAGGCCAATAGCTACCTCACCTTGCTACGGTGGGCTGAACATTTTTCAGAAGAGGCATACAACGGTTTTCGATGACTTACAAGCGCCATTGAAAACTTTCCAGGAATGGCGGTAAGCAAAAATCTTCGGGGGGTTGTGAGCCCCTCCTGGGCCCCCATCTGGTTACAGGACCGTGGCTCAGTGACGCTGTGGCTTTTCCCCCAATAATTGTGAAGTTCATCCGCGGACTTTATGTTTCATTCTAATTTCACAAAAACTACTATAGAATTAGTTTCATAAATCAACAATGTTCACCTGTCACAAACGAATACAAATTAGAAAATGCCAATGCCTGAGCTCCCGTGAAATTCTCTCGAATGGTCAGCGTTTCCAGTTTTTATTTACATGTTTACAATTTTGATACAACGAAAACTACAATCCATATTATTTAACTCTATAAATGCCAATTTTTAACCACGGATAAAATTGAATTGAAATGAAAAATTCACCAATTAAGCGGCGTTGTACATGTTGCAACGCCGTTATTTGCTAAGTTACAAATCTTTGCTACATCCGGCCACATCACGACACCTGGTGGTAGGTTGACAAATTTGTAAAATCACAATCTCAAGGACAAACGATTTTGTTTTAAATGTGACCGTTTCAAAATTCAAAAACCAGACTAAACCTGAGTCTAAAAAATTGCCTTTCAAACGAGCGATACCTGTACCAGTTAGTGATTTTAAACCAATTTTGTTAAATTTAGCAGTAGCCAGAACAATTATATGTGCAATTAAATAATTTTAATTGTTAAAGCAATTTAAAAAAACAAATTATTAATGCTAATATCCCGGCTATAAGCCGAGACCAATGACAGAGAACGCTTGCCAGCTGTTAAAACTGGCTACGCTTAGCCGCAGCAGTTTAGATTTTTGGCCAAAAATGAAAATTACAATATTATAACCTTGCATTTTTGGTCGATACGAACAATGGTGTGAATGATAAAATTTAATTTGTTTGCATTCAAAACATTACTAAATAGTAAATTTCTATAGTAACAGGATCACGTTTTTAGGTTATAATTTTTATTTTTGGGTGCAGGAGCAACGGCTAATGTACAGAACAGGGCCGTAACAGTAGTATAAGCATATTGCTAAACCTAACGCAAGAGAAATAGATTATGACTAAGCTTAAGCAAAAAAATAAGTCAAAAAAACTTAAGCGTACTCTAATGCAGTCCCGTAGGAAAACGTTGCGACCCCTGATCTTTACATCTGATCTTTACATGGCCAATGCTTTAATAAAAAATATCTGTACAGGAAAAGAAACTTGAATTAATCCTAAATAACATTTCTTTCTATGCCTAAGTTTAGGTTTAAATAATTAACAAAACATTTGCATCATAGCATATAAACTACATTTTAGCTGAGTGTATTAATTTAAGGAACAAGCATTCAGAACGCTGAAACGCCGTAAATAATTTTTCTTCCAATTACTTTTTTCTTTATTGAGATTAAGCTATTTTTTAATTATAAATTATATGAAAAACGCTTAAATCTACACAGGCGTATCCGATACAAGGCTCAAAATCACTGTAATGACCAAAAATATTGAAATTCAACTCAAACTGGGCAATCAGTAATCCAACTAAAACGCTCTCATGATTAATATCACAGTCGCCTGTAAAAATAACTTTTTTCCAGCGACTGAGACATGTCCAACTGCGTTGAATATATATAAATATATGTATGTATATATATATAAATATATATTTATATATATATATACATGTATAATATATATATCGTTGAGTATGTATAATTTATAAAATATTATGTCCTCATCGTAAAGTTCGAATTAACTCACTTTGATCGACTACAACAACATAAATCATTGTTTGTTATACATTAATCATTACATGTGTCAGAACAACAGTTCACATAGTCAAAGTTGTTTCCATGCAACATGGTTCATCAAATGACCACTCCGTGCAATATCGAGGCTTATACTCCCGAAAAATTTCTGTGGCCAACGCGCTACTTTTACATTCCTTAACTTTAATGAAAAATAAAATTTTACAGAAAAAACCAAACGGAGTTTGGCTGTGATTTGTACTTAGCAATTAGCAATCACAAGAATTAAGTAATTTGTTACAGACGGGCGAGACAGTTTTAGCGGGTGAGCCCTTTGGCTCCACACTGGCCGTGCGCCTGGCTCTCGATATACAGGGCCGGACACAGCTGACAAATAACAATTGTTCTCTCGTCACAATAATTCCATAGATAGCTAAACATGTTACACACGGGCCGGTAGCCAAGGGGGGGGCAGGGGTCTCAGCGCCCTAGAAAAATTTTGGCCGCCCCTAGAATATTTTTAACATTGCTTGTCAGTCATTGAAACCCTTCAAATGCCCCTCCTGAAAAATGATTAGCCACTCCCCTAGCAAGGTGAGCTGGCAACGGGCCTGGTGCTACACATATTTGAGAATATAACCTAAAATTATTTAAAACGATATAAATATAAACCGATATTATAATCCAGGAACAAAATTGAATTTAATTACCGGTGTTTGGCGAATTGCAATAAATGCAACATTGCGGCCAATCTATTGAAGTCTCTACACATGTCTGCAATCCTGCTTAATAATTTAGTCGATCGGTGGTAACAGGTTACGGATTTAAATATAATTGCCATCAAGCTGTAGTTTGTTACTAACGGTGGGTCCGGAGCCAAGGGCAGCAGGTGTGCTCAGCACCGCCTGGAACAATTTTGGCCATCACGCGGAACAATTTGCAACCTCTCGCTTGTAAGTCAGCGGTAACCCTTGAATGCTCGTCCGGAAAAATTTATCAGCCACCCCCTAGCAGCAAGGTGAGCTGGTTACGGGCTCGATTAAAGGGTGCGCTTTGCAGTGCCCAGTGGTGGGTCGAAAAATATGTGATGGGGGGTGGCACACATCTGAAAACGTGGCACCGAAGATGTCACAAACTTTTTGAATTTCGCCAAAAACGATTGAAATCGCGTCAAAATACGACAATTTTATTCAAATTTGAAAGTCAGCTGTGTTCAGCACCTCTAATGATCATCTATGTGGATACTCATTTTACAAACTGTGTATGAAGGGAAATTAATTAAAATTAGTAAACTAAAACTAAAATTTAAAATATTTTAAACATTTTCACAGAGAAAAATGTTCAGAAAAACTTCACGATCAAAACGAACGAGAATCTAAACGAAGCCATTGGAAATCTTTACATGGTCTACTGGAAAATTTTCGCCCGCCCCCCTCCCATTTAGCATGTTGAGCTTACCTGCTAATTTACACAGGCTAGACAGACACCGTGTCCAATGATATTCATTTTGAAGGGTTGACAGACTACTGTACTGGCTGCATGCTGGATGCTTATGATTGGAGATTTATGGCAAGCAACAAAATGGGAAATACACGATTTGTTCTCAGCAGGGGTTGATGCAAAACGGGAAAGAATCATCCATTTTTCATTTCGCCGCTTGCCATAAATCTCAATCAGAAGCACCCGCATGTAGCAAGTATAGTAGTCTGTCGAAGGGCGTTCCCACGGGGGGCATTGGGTTGTTGGGGCGCCCCCTCCTAAAATCGGCTGGTGTCTCCGAATAGTCTCGGTCTAAAAGTAAACAATCTTGTATTGCAATTGTAAGAGCTCATTAGATTTTATTCGGTGCCTCACAAGTATAATTTTCTGCGGACACCCGTTAGACTGTTAAATCTTCTAAGTGAGATTTATGGCAAGAAGCCAAATGAGAAATAAATTATTTGTGTTCAGGGTCAGATGCAAAAACGGGGGGGGGGTGAGGTGAGAACGAATCATTTCTTCACCTGTGTTGTTCTAAAATTTTTGATTATATTCCCAATTAGAAACTCACATAGCAGCCATATTTTCCCTATAAAAGCCGGTTCGACCCCATGACAGGTTATCGTTAGTGGCCAGAAATATTTCGGCCGGGCCCGTAACCAAGGGGGGCGGAGCCCCCTGAAAAAATTTTGCCCCAGTAGAAAATATTTAACTTTGCTTTCAAGTCATTTAAAACACTTGAATACCCATCCTGAAAATTTTTAGCCCCTCCTAGCAAGGTGAGCTGGCTCCGAGTCTGCTCCGCCGGCACTGTCAAACTTGTGTAAACGCTGCTACTAACCGTTGTAATCAAAATTATACCCGCTATTTAGACAGACAGACTAGACGTCGTACGCGTGTAATCACGACCCAATTCAAGCTCGTAGCCAGCTCACCTTGCTTTGGGAAGCAGCCAAAATGTAGGGGGCATACAAAAGTTTACGATGATTAACTACAAACAAGTTAGTAATTCAAGTTTGTAACTTCTTGGTTGACATAAAACTTTTCCCGAAGACCTAAGTCCCCCTGGGACGTTTCAAGTTACGGGCCCGAACCACTTTATAGACGGCTATTCATTCGGATGCTAAGCTTTCGGCCTCACGAGTTTCTGATTGAGATTTATCCCCATAAACCGGACCGGGACATTAAATAAGCATTCATTCTCGTTGGTTGACAACCAAAATTATATTGAATGGTTCTAGCAGACTATTGAAATATTTGAATATATTATTGGCGGAGTATGAATATTAAAGCTGAATAGATGTGGTCAAATGGACTCTAGTGGGTGGATTGCAATTTTGTTTCTAGGTTAGCAATGAGGAGACCGGTGGCGTAGTAAGGGTGCCGCTATACTTGTCGTACGGTGCCGTCCGGCTACGGTATCGTACGCGAGTAATTCCCGTAGTGCCGCAGTATGCCATCAAAAATGTAGCGCCACTCCTTAGATTTACAGGGTGTACGCCTTGAGTTACAGTATCCCAGAATAACGGAAGTGTATAAATCCGAACTGTTAGCGCGGCACTATACTTGTCGTGAGGCGTCGTCCGGTGCCCGTCCCGTCGCCTGAGTAATTCACGTGCGATACCGCCAGATGACGTACGGCAACGGACGGCGCCAGACGACATCCAAAGGAAATGACCATCATGACAGTTCACCGCTGCGCGTCACAACTAAATTTATACCTTCTCGATATGCGACACTGTGTGTCTGATCAAAATAACTTTAAGTTGACACAAAGAACCGGATGCAATCGCCGTAAACGTCGCTTCATTTATTCTAAGTCTAAGCGATGGATTATAATCTATAAACTTTGTTCGCGACCTTTTTTTGCTCCATATGCTCCGGCGAAACCGATTGCCGGGCATATTAGTTTTAAAGTCAGCTGAGACTTTGCATAATGCGCAAAAGTTAGCGAATACACAACAATCCGCATGCAAATTTTCATTTCACACAACAATCACATTTCTATTCGAAGAAAATGTTGTAAACAAAGTAAATGCTGCAACGTTGCCCAAAATACGTATGTGGCGCAATCGAGCTATAATCACATGGATTGGCAAACAGTAAACAGTAATGGTGAGTTAAGTCAAGATTGAAAGATTTGCTGCTAAAGTCAGATTAAAATAAAATTTGTCAGTGCAATACTGACCGTTGACAAGTCCATGAATTAAACCTTTTTAGAATTTACACAAACTTGAATTACATGCGTGAAAAATCAAAATTTGTTTTGACTTTTACAGTCCACTGGAAACCGGGGCGTCCCGAAACCTAAAACTTAAAATTTCACTGGCCGTACCAATATATGGAACAGGGCCGTAACTTTAGTATAAGCATATTCCAAAGTGTACTCATAAACCTATCCCTAAGCAAAACAATTTGTCTACAGCGTAAGCTTACTCTATTGTAGTCCCGCGGAAAATGAGTCCGCCCTTGATCGTTAGATGGGTCGGCGGTACAATCAGTAGAGCCTTTTTATCCAAAGCCTCTGCGAAGCCCAAACATTCAAATCTAAAACATACGGGGGGGGGCGAATGGGTTAGAAACCCCTAAGCAAAACAATTTGTCTACAGCATAAGCTTACTCTATTGTAGTCCCGCGGAAAATCGGCCTGCCCTTGATCGTTACATGGGTCGGCGGTACAATCAGTAGAGCCTTTTTATCGAAAGCCTCTGCGAAGCCCAAACATTCAAATCTAAAACATACGGGGGGGCGAATGGGTTAGAAACAATTATTAACTGCTAAAATCACCTAAATGTGTAAACAGTCTGTCTCGTATATACAATGTAAACACTTGAAATTACGTAGATTTACTAAGTGAATAAACAAACCGATCGCTCTAATAAACTATTTAGCGGCGTCATATTTAATGCGAGTCCACCCGCCATCTCAGAAGGATATGGGCTCGTAACCAGACGAGGCCAAGGGGTATCAGCCGCCCTTGGATGACTTTGCCCCCTGGAAGATTTTCGACTTTGCTTACAAGTCATCGAAACCTCTAGTATACCCCCTCCAGAAAAGCTTTTAGTCCCCCATAGCAAGGTATGTTGGCTACGGGAATGATAGGAGAGGGCGTAAAGTATGATTTATACTCCTAGGGCTTAGGCATACATTCCGACGTAAGCTTAGATGAAGCCTTTTCCCTAAGACTCAATTAAACCTGTGGGGGGGGTCAAGTGCGCAAGCATTACATCGAAACTTATAGCCAAAGTTTGGCATCGTCTATGAAATCAAGAGCTGAAAATTATGCTTTTAAACCAAAATATGTTCCTTAACAGATAATTGCCGTATTGCAATTGGTCTACCCCTTCGGAACTTTGGATGACCATATTAACGCGAGTCACACCATTACCTCTGAAGCTGGATCATACAGAATTCAGGCCATGATTTCAGAAGCGGACGTTACAGAATCAGGCTCGTAGCCAGCTTTCAAGGATGCCTGAAAATTTTTCAGCAGGGGCGTTCAAGGGCTTTCAGTGAGTTACAAACAAGGTTGAACACTTTCTGGTGGTATCCAAAATTTTCCAGGGAGAGATGAGCCCTCCTGCCCCCCCCCTTGGCTACGGGCCCGTATCAGAATTAAATAAATTTAAATTTTGTAGTCAGTTTAAAATCAAAAATTTAAGCTTTTTATCCAAAATGATGTTTTCAAATTTGCAGTCCGTAGTTGAATGGTTTTACACTTTTTAAAGCTGGCCGTAGAAAACCGATACGGCAGGTATACTTCAAATGAGCGTAACTACTAAAATAAACACAGCATGATTGGCCTATATTCTCAAACGCGTATAGCACCTATCATCAGCTAGCGATAGGTTTTCAAACTGACAAACTTCTGCAATTACAGATCTCAAAATTTGTACAAAAGTAGGACAAGTCAAACGCGAACAATGTGCTGAATATCGCGAACCTTTCCATGCGCTATTTTCAAAGATACAAAAACCATCAGTAACTGGTGATCGGTGCTACACACATTTGAGAATACGGGCTCTGGAATAAACTATAGTTTTACCTCAAAATATTAGTGTTGTTAACTCAAAAATGGCTAATGGTACAATTATAACTACTGCCAAAGATGCTTAAATGCGACAACAACATTCCAGCTTCAGTCAATGTTTAGCCATAGATCATCGACTCTTAAAAGCAAGACAGGCCCGTAGCCAGCTCACCTTGCTAAAGGGGGGGGGGGGGCTAGAAATATTTCAGGAGGGGCATACAAGGGTTTTGTTGACTTACAATCATGGTTGTAAATCTTGAAGGAGGGTTGAAAACAATTTTCCAGGGCCCCCCGTGCCCCTCTTGGTTAGAACTCGACGCAAAGTAGTACTTAGCCGGTTTAAGTATCACTTTACGTGCGCGAGTAAATAATTAAAATTAAATACCGATATAATTACTTAGCTAGCTACTTAGTTGGCTTTTGGCGCAATTTTATCGCGCGGTAAACCTGCAGAAGTGTGGCTTACCCATAGACATATAAAGTATTATAATCAAGCGGTTATGCAACCGTGTCGTCTTGGCTTTGGTCGAAATATTTTTAGTTTTCAAGTACAACGCTAATAATAGGTTTTAGTTTAGAAATTATCTCTTTCAGGCAAGCTTTCCTTTGTACTATTCTATAGTCTATTTATTATACACTCTACGTTCTAAAAACAACAACACATAAGTGGTGCATGCAAGAATAAATAGGCTGAGGTGAGCATATTTGGCAAAAACAATACGTAATATTTCCATGCCTAAAATAGGTTACGACGAATATAAACCAAGAGACTTATAAAGCCAAGGTTAAAAGCATACGACTTTGTTCAACACTGATTTGCTGAAATGCATAAATAATTCGTAATTGAATCATGTTCGTATAAATGCCGGCTTTGGTCCACAGCGAATCCAGACAAAGGATCGCGCACGCACCCTCAACAGAAATTTTTTGCGATAAAATGATAAGGTCACTATTTTAGAATTTTCCACATCTGAAATTTTTTTCGTAAAAACAATTTTTTCTCTCAGAAATATTTTGTGATAAAATGATAACGTCCGTAGTTTACAATTTATTCGCTGCCAATAGCATATATAGCATACAGTAAAAATTGCGTTTCATAACATTTGCCAGCCTGCATTCCTCGTCAGACAATCCGAGATCGACCTCTGGCTACGGTTTTGATAATTAAACTGGAATAGTTTTCGTATTCCTTTATACATCGAAATCGATCCACAATCAAAATAAATAAAGCAGACACGTAACAAAACAATAGTGCCAATCTCTTAAAACATAACCAACACAAAAACGAACATTCTAATGCATAAACTCAAGGTTGTTTTTCCGGAAAAAATGATGACTGGAAAAAAATTTTTTCCATTTTTTCCGGAAAAAAAATATTTTTTTTTCATTTTTTTCCGGAAAATTGGAACAAAAATGAAACTAAAATTCCTTCTTGGACAGAGTCAACTTTTCATATTAGAATTCCCGAGGCCGCTCGACATAGGTAATATATAATGTAACTGAACAGAAAATAAAATCCGAATGTAAGTGCATTGTCATTAAAAGTAAGAATTTAAAGATAGAGAGCACATTACTAATGCCAGGCATGGTACAGCCGGAGTTATGATCCGTTTGGTTATCCCACCCCCCCGCCGAAGTGTGCCCAAAAATAGTTGGATTTTTTAACTACTTTTCTACACACTCTATGAACATAAATGCTTGAAAAACAACAACCGAGGCAACAATAAGCAATTAAAAATAATTCAAATTAAATAAAATCACTTACCCTGTCCTTTTGATATTTTGCTATCTTCAGTTTCCATTTCATCTCTTTCATGTTTGCCGACGTCCAACTCGGACCACTCAAAGCTTTGCCCAGGACACCATGAATGCCGCAGCCGAACTTTTGGAGGACCCAGAGATATTCGAGATGCTGTCTTTCCACCGTTTGTGGTCTTCTGTTCTTGAGTCGTTTCTTCGTCTATTGGCGTCTTTGGCTCGTATACCCAACTAGAGGTACGTCTTAGGCGAACAGATCTGCGTTTGGGTCTAAACCGTGAACCGACAGCTGCAAAAGCTGACGACCATCGCTTTACCCATTCGACAATTTGAAGTTGTTTGTGATCTTTGGAGCGAAATTGGTTTGGCACCGGTCCAGTGATCATAGACTGTCTCGAATAGCCTGTGGGTGGTAGTCTAAACGGGTCAGTGGAAGTAATAGACTCTGTAGACGCGTCCGTGGGCGGAATAGGCTGTCTGTTCTGACCTGTGGGTGGAATCGACGAAAGTCCTGTGGAAAGAATTTCTCGCTGCGGGTATCTTGGCGGTTTCACTGTCGCAGCTGGCGGCAGTACTGCGTTTTGGCAAGTGGGACATGTATTTGTGGTTATTGTTATTTGTGGTGTTGTTATTGTTATTGTTGTTTTTGTTGTTGCTGTTGTTGTTGATGATGATGATGATGTTGTTGTTGCTGTTGCTGTACTAGTAGTAGTAGTAGTTGTTGTTGTTGTTAAGTAGGATGCAATATAATTATCGACACCTTGCGAGGGTGTTGAAAAACAATAAGAAGCATTGTCGTACGCAGAAGTAGCGATGAATTCGGCAGAATTCCGCTTTGGCTGCGGTGCTGAAATAACCCAGTGAGCCGCTTTTCCTGCCTTATCCACCGAACCAAACTTGGCGAACGCTGCATGATCATGCCAAAATTCAGCCAAACGCGAAGAAAATGGCCGGGGTCTACGAGGACGGCCCGATCCGTCCTTGAGCCTCAGCTTTGCTGCCTGATGATCGCTGATAGACTCATCAAATTTTTCCACGGGTCCAAATTTAAGGTTTAACGATAGTCTTCGGTGAGCATTAGTTGAGAAGGTTCGGTCGCTTTTATGACAATTATTTTCAATACCCCGTTCAAATCCAGTGCCGAGTTCAACTGAATGACGGGTTTGAACGTCAATTGGAGCGTCGGGTAGTGCTCGCGAGCGATTTGGAGTTTGTTCGCAACGGCAAAGTTGGATTGAATTCGCTATGGCGTGGTTTATTTGCTCATCATTGGTGTATGCTGGTTTATCCTCTTCAATATCACTTAACATGCCGGTAAACGGGGAGTACGCAGTAATTTTCGGACGAGTCCGAGATGTTGTCAGATTAGACGGAGGGGTCCGACAAGTCGTGTCAGCTACGAACGCTGTTGCATGCTTCCGTTGCATCGGAATACTCGACGGACGTATAGGAATAGGTGACACATGGATCGGAAGACCCTCGGAGCACGGCAGGGGGCACGGGTGACTGGACATTTTAGGAGAGCTGCTAATCGGTGCCGGCTGGGGGCTTGGAAAATTATCGATTGAATATGACGGAATGCAAATTAGCCGTTGCGTCGCTGAAGCTGGTTGAAATTCGAACGGAGAAACACAGACGTGATCATGAAAAGAAGTATAGCCAGAACGTGAGTATACCGCAGTTGAAAGTGTAATTGAGTTCAACTTAGACGTTGAAATAGTTGACTGAGGTCTAGAAATTGAAGTTTGACCTAGTTTAGTAGACGAGATGGGAGAATAAGGTTTAGGGATGGTATGAAATGAATGTCGAGCGGCTTCATGGCGTGAATATGGTCGACGATTAGCTATAAGATGTAAGTGTAGATCTAAAAATAATATAACATCGAAAATTAAAACTAAAACACATTAAACTAAACATAAAAATAAAATAATTTGTGCTACACAAGTTCACACAGTCGTAAACAGTACAAAAAATACAGGCAGGGGTTTACGTACCTTTGCAAGTAGGAAAGATGTGGTATATATCTTTCCGAAATTTCCTGAATACAGAAAGAACACTTA
>JASANG010000350.1:0-30609 GCA_030248215.1 Enoplolaimus lenunculus
AGAAGTCCCGACAACAGCCAAACGTATGCAATAACGAAAGTATCCGATCTAGTAACTTAACATATGACATAAAGATTCACGATGACAATAGTAAAAATAACGATCCGTTTTGTAACTATAATCAAGATGATATCTGAATATGGAACTAGCTAAAGCCATCCCATATACTTGCATATACCAGTATAACTGGTTATTAAGACAACAGCTATGGTTTACAAATACATGAAATGCACGTGTGATACAATATACGCCGTATTATAAAACTACGTTAACGCATTTTTACGCGAAGTGAACCTGTATAAATGCATAATTCAGGAAAAGAGATTAAGAGGCCCGTGGGTGCTTGGAATATTGCAAGAGGCCCAAGGACACCTAGAACATGGCTAATTAGAAGAAAGGTATCAGAACCACCAAATTTTGTAGAAATTTACATGGCTGCGCTACCTACAGTGGCTATGTTTAATAATACAAATCGGTATCGGCATCGGCAAAAAATTTAGCATCTGCATATCACTAAGCTGTAAATATTAAATGTTCCCGCGATCCATAACTGTCTACATATTTTATGTATGTAATTCCGTTTCAACGAATCTACACAACGTATCAAACTACTTTGGGAGCCAATGAGCAATAATTTCGAACAAAACTTTTTTCAGTAAGTATATAGCAGCCTGGTAAACTTTATTGCAACCCTAAACCACTCAGCTTAAAACAGATTAAAGGTTGAAAAGTACTCAAAATCGCAGCCTTAAATTTAAGTGTGATTTTTTCAGTCTAACCACACATAAAAGTGCAAAGTTATGCATACACATCACGCTTAAAAACAATCACGTAAGATTATGCTGTTATTACTTCTGTGACCCTCAAAAATGATGCTTAATAATACACAATACTATTTTTGTTTTGCTTGGTTTAGGCTTTAGGCATTAGGCTAGGCTAAGGTTTTGGCTTAGGCCTAGGCTTAGGCTATAGGCTTAGGCTTAGGTATACGAGTATGCTTATAATACTGTTCTGCCCCTGTTCTTTACAGTGACCCATGATACGCTGCCGGTGCCCAATATTTTCACAGTTTCCGAACAATGCCGAACTAAACGTTTTATCAATCCCAACACTAACCATCTATTCCGCTTTGAGACAACATACTAGTAAACTGACTCTGATAGAAGTTAAAATTAATTTGCACACTTCAGCATAAGACCGGAAACGGAACAACGTTATATGAAATACGTCTTCCAATTAATGTATTTAGCAAGTACCTTGGAGAGAAGCTTTAGTAACCAACGCACTGAAAAAATCCCACAATCCCAAACATTTAAATGTGCTGTCTTCTAATATTCCGGCCTATTTGGAGACCAGTTTCTTTTCTACTAAAAAACAGCAAGCGTCAAACTGTTGGACGCCTATATTTTAATTACGCATTACATCATAAACAGATAGCTAGTGGTTGAAGTAAGTTTAATGACGTACGGTGATACATCTGTTTTTCGCAACCGCAGGCATTTGAATTGCGGCGCGAATGCTGCAAGGTATTCAACCACGTCTTCCTCAAATGTTTGCTGCTTTGTTATTTAAGCCATCGTAGATGTACATTTTTAGTAAATATCTTAATTTCCACTGACCAAATTTTAATGTCGGAATTTTTAATTCCGGTAGATTTGCCGGATCCGGAACCTGAAGAGGAAGGTGAAAAAATGTCGTAATCGGAATTCCGGTTGCACCTTGGTATAAACCTTGATATTTACCGAAAATGAGCTGTCGAAGGTAGATTTCGCTTCCATGGATAAGGAAAATCTAAAATACTGCATATTAAGTGAATAGCTATCTTCGACTGGTTATTTCACCAATAATACAGCAAAAAACAATAAAAATGAATGTTCGGTGGCGTGTATTTTTCACCTTCCGGTTCCGGTAATTTTTTTCAAATTCTGCTTCCGGTAAATTGTAATTCCGGTTGCACCCTGTGCTTGGGTACGTCCTAGTGCTGCGGGGTGCATTTAAGTTGCTGATTGATATGAAATACTCGACTGAATTGAGGTGTATATAATGACTTCGGGACTCGGTATAAAGAAATTAGTTCACTGGATTTGTAGGCTATACCAAAGGTATTTCAATTGGACTATTCTCAGTAAAGTGTGTTGCAATTGCCTGCTGTAAAACTCAAAATAGTTGAGAAAATACTATCAGCATCAGCCATTAAATCGGGCATTACTTTTCTTGTTAAGTTCCAGTGTCACACTAATATTTGAATAGATATATAATTTTTCTGTTTTAATTAAAGTTGGTTTGCAGCAATAACTAATATATATACACTCTTTCAGCAATCGTTCAAATTATTTATTTTTGTAATGACATTTTTGTAGTAACTAAACATGGATGAATTGAACATAAACTTGCTTCATAAAATTCCAACAACCGAAAAGGTGACAAAAGTGGTTTTGCTGAAAAGAGAAGATGGGGTGATCACGATTGGCGATGATAAGTAAGTTGTTCTTTAAGTTATACGTACCTATATTCATATGCTTCAACATAAGTTTGCTGTCCAAATGCTATTTGCTTTTGACTTAAAAAGTTTCAGCATATAGAGCATTCGAACCTCGGCCCTCTTGCACTCGAGTCAAGTATGCTACCGCTACTCCATGTGGTCGATTGCAACAACTTCATATTCCAGTAAATATGCACATGTATGGCAATCTATGTTTTGCATACGTTTACCGTGCACATATACTGACCTGATATTCCACTTTTTACTGGCGGTCGTTCGGGAGCGAATTGACTCCCCGAATAACCGGAGCCGAATGCTAATTTTTTCCTGGACTGGAACCGGATATTAACTGTATTTAGCATGTAAATATAAGAAGTTGAAAGTTCCACAAAAGTGAATGTTTACTGAATTAAGTTTAATTATACGCTTGCATTTTTCATTCTATTTTAGTTATATAGTGGAAAACTTATCAGTTTTACTTGTCCAGAAAAGCAATCACAGCGAAGTTTTAAATATGTCCACCCCACCCGTCAAAAGCAGTTTTATGGTATGCGGGACCACAACCGTAAATGTTTGGCATCCGGTTGGTTTATACTGCGTACCGGAACTGGATAGGTATATCGATTAGTGCCGGATATTAAACCGGAACCGGAGATCCAGTCACACGATGCCGAATATATGGGCTTGCTGTTTACCAGTGTGCGAATTCCGATTCCGATAGAATTCCAATTCAAAACGTGTTTCGATTCCGATTGGACAATCAATCGGAATTTCCACATTTTAATTTTAGCCCTACTTGTTGTGATATGTTGTATAAAAATGATTCGATGAGTTAAGTTATCAATAATTGATTGTAGTTTAGTTTTAAAGCGCCAAAAATGATTACCAATTTGTTCATGCGACGTTTTTGAGAATTGTTGCCGGCCAACAGACGCCCTAAAAATATTATACTTGTTAATACAAATCATCCGTATAGTAGCAAAATTTGTAGTTCCGATTCCGGTATAAAGTTGCTGTGCCGCTTCCGATATAATCCAGTTCCTCTTTGCACCCTGCTGTTTAAAGTGCCCGTCTCGGTATACCTCCATTTTGGACCCATACGGTCTGTACGACCCCTGTTCGAGGTTTTGTCCAAAGTTAACAGACACACCGGGAAGTGAACATGGCCCTCATGCACTCGAGTCAAGCATGCTACTAGCACACCATGTGGTCGATTGCAGCAACTTCATATTCCCGTATATCTACACATGTATTGCAATTTTAGCTTTACATACACTTACCGTGCACATATACCTACTGACATAAATCTACAAAAGTTACATACTCAATTACTTCAAACTTTCATATTAAGAGGTTTATCAACAGCCCAAATTTAGCTTGTGGTGCAAGAAAACTATTGGTATTTAACTCCGAATGGTGCTGTTCTTTTCAGCATTTATCGTAATGTTTTATGTGTTGCAGATCAATAAAAGTTTGGATAAAGCGAGACACGGGTCAATATTGGCCAAGTGTATGTCATACGTTGCCAGGCAAGTTTTGTGTACAAAAACATCTTTCTAATTGTTTTAATTGTAAATAGGATTTTAGCGTATATATTCTTTTTCGCAACAATGTCGACCTTTTAATCACATTACAATTTTCAATTGTACCATTTATGTGCAGGGTGTAAACGAACGGATAGTAAAAATAGCGGAAACGCATAGTGTTGGGAATAACGGAAACGGAAAACGAATATTGAAGTATAAAAGTTTCAACGATGATTTATTGTTCTGCCAACACAATTTAGTGAGAAGTGCAAATCTTCATTGGGTTTTCTAAAATTTTAATGAAACAATGGCTGATGCACCGAAATATTTAAAATTTTGGATGGTTTTTTTAATTTTTATTTCATTTTGAATATTGCAGCATATTATCTGTAATGAAAATTTGCAAGATATGTACGTAATTTATAACTCATTTGGAACGTAAAATCAACGAATTCGCAGTTATTGCTATAACGGAAACGTAAACGGATACCGATTTTTACCGGAAACAAATATCTACACTCTGCTTATGTGTAATACTTATTTGAACTGATAAAACCAATTGGACCCGTTTCACGAAAATACATTTATATATTAAAATATAAATAACATAATTAATATAAATACATATATATTATATATAATGCATGTATACTATACGTGTGTATATAAATGTATATTAGAGATAGGGGCAATCACGTTATTTGCCGGGCTTGGGGCCAGTTTGTATACACGATTCTTAATAGGCTTGCATGAAAAGCAATCCGATTACGCTTTTTTTCTTGTTTCAAAAATATACAGATCGCAAGAAATCACTGCGCACCAGGGTGCGACCGGATGCCAAAAAATGGCGGAGCCGGATGATTTAATGTTTATTCAGTCACATTCCTTTATAGTTTGTATTGCAGTTTGGTTACTTTTAGAGACATAAATTGGGCGCACTAATTATGATTTATTTATTCGAAAATTAATAGCCAATCACACAAAAATACCACAAGCACCGCCAATACCGATTATTTATTTCCAGAAATTCTTGAAATTCAAAACAAAAAACACTAAAATAAAACAAATTGTGATATATTCGTGTGTTAAAAGTTCAAATGATAGGTCATAGAGGCTTCCTTGCGCTGCCTAAGGTATATATACGAAGTGCTTATGTGGCAAAACTTAACATTTCACGCCAATGCGTTTCTAACACTATAACAACGATTCGATTGCACTATTCTATGTTTTTGTAGCGTTAGGTAAACGCACCTGTACATGATAAAAAGACATCTGCTAAATTTAGCCTTATAGTGGCTTATCGAATAGACGTGTGTTATAGGTAGTTTGTTTTTCGTAGGGTGTGATTGTAGAGTGGCTTAAGTTTATGAAAATTGGGCAGACAATAAAGCACATGCAAAGATTTACAACACTGTTTGACAGAACGAACGTTTAGAATTAAATCAATCATGTTAATCAGTTCTATTTTTTGAAGTTTTAAAAAATATCCGGAAAGTTAAAACATGAGAATGTCGATTTTTTGCCGGAGCCGGATATCCGGTCGCATCCTGCTGTCTATATGTATATACTATGTTATTCTCCCAAGGTTTACTGTACAGGCTACACAATAGTTTACTTCGTGTTTTTATATGCTCTGTGAATGTCTTATGTTATAACACAGCAATTAAGTACAAATATTATGCCATTAATTAGCTGTTGACTTGTTTTTGTGAGAAAAATAGGTCTATTTTCATCGTTTAGTGTTGCCTACAAGCATGGATTTCGCTCATGAAACACAGCGATTGTTTGTTGGTAACGACAACGGACTGGTCGTTGAGTACAAGGTTGCCGATGACTACAACAGCCAAAGCCAAATACGAGAGTATCATGGTCAGCTTAATTAGCGTGGTTTTATGTAGTTCGAAATGGTGGAAATAAGTATACCGATACGTATACAGCAAGCACAGTTAATAGCAGGGAATAGTAAAATCTTTGTAAAAACAAAATTAATTACAAATTGTACCATGTATATTATGTATCAAATCAGCGGCATTAAGTATAGTTTTTGTCGAAATTGCACTTTACTGTTCGCACCCTGCCGGCCGATTTGCATGCCAATGCTAGTTACACATTGACACATCCAACACCTCTACGTTTAGTTTAAAAAATTTCCGGAACAAATACAGTTTATTGCGTTAGGTTTCAGAATTAGTGGCAGAAACGAAACTGGTCTCAAAATTGGCCGGACATCAGTAGACAGTACGCTGAAACTTTTACACTTCCCTTCAGTATGTTGGTTTCTAAAGCTTCTTCATAAGGTGCTTGCTAATTCATTCATTACATTGATTCCAAGATTTATTTACTTATAATGTTATTCACATTTCGGTTTTATGTTGATGTGTGAGAATAATTTCAGCTCATATCGGAACAGTCACTTCACTTGTGTTTTGTCTCGAAGCTGAATGGGTGCTTAGTGTTGGGCGTGACAAAACGTTTGTTTGGCATTGTTCGGAAACAGGCAAAAAGTTGGGCAGTTATATTATTGGATCATGGTGCACATCTATTGTGTAAGTATAATTATTGTGCGGCACAAAGTATTGGCTGCATTGTCTTACATGATTGTTTTTCACACGATATGTGGTAGATAAAGTTTGTACTTATACGTGGTTTATTACTGAAGAACTTCGTAGAGCTGAGAAAAAATTGGCTGAAAAAATCACGTTCAAGTTTAAGGCTGCGATTTTGAGTATACACACTGTTAGCTGCGCTGTTCACGGTTGCAATCAAATTTACTAAGCTACTGTATAATTACTGATAAAATTTCGCTTGAAATCATTGCTGATTGGCACCCATAGTAGCTTCACGTTCGATAGATTCATTGAAAACGAAATTATACATAATAAACATTATATATGTTATTTAGAAAGTTAAGTATCGCTGTAAAATGTAAATAATCCGTTGGTCGCAGAGTGCAGAATCCGGTAGATTTATGCCGGCTTTCGAGAACGTCAACGGATGTCAATTTTGCCAGATCGGATGCTAGCCTAACCGGATATTTGGTTGTTTTCTGGCCATGACAGGTTCGACCAAGAACCGGTGTCATTGGACGGTTTAATGCTATGATGGAACGTGAGCTCAAGTAACCGAAATGTTTGTAATGTTTCTGGCAATATTCATGTTTTCTGTGTAAAATTACTTTGAGTGTGTTGTGTTCCACTAATGTTAGATGTTGAAATTTAGATTTGACTCAGCTGCACGTTATGCGTTCGTCGGTGATTATGCCGGCACAATAACTGTTCTTAGTTTGGTTACAAACGAGTGCAAGTTTATCAGTAAACTATCGGGACATTCAGGTAACTGGGCCGCTTGTTATATCGTGAGTATTTGAATCTAATACGATCGTATGTCTTACCGTGCCAATAATAACGGTGGTGTGTAATAGTGGAATGGTAAAATTGCAAGCTATTTTCTACGTCAACTGTCACAGTGATAAGAAATTTTTGTTAGTAAAAATTAACCTATAAGTTATGAAGTGGTAATATTCTTGAACTAGATTTATAGTTTTTGATTTTCGTATATATCACTGTAGTGACAAACGCATTTAGGTGAGATAACGGTGTTTTTCGTGTTATTAGTGGGCAACTGACAATTGTATTCTGTTCTAACAAAGCCAAAGAAATCCCTTCAGCGCAATTTTCATATATGTACTTATATGTACCAATATCAGTTGATGTCTACTTGCGTAATGTACCAGATAGGTGATTTTGAAGCGAAATGAAATCCTTGTTTTTGTGCTTCAGCAAGTATACGGTGCCTAACGTGGGACGCAGAAAACCAACTGTTGTTCTCTGGTGGTGCAGACAAATCAATTATTGTATGGGATATTGGTGGTAAAAGAGGAACGGTGTATGAGCTTCATGGACACAAGTATGTTAATCACAAAAGTTACACGTATTAAACAGGTTTATTCACCACCATTTTGTCTATATCTTTGTATTTATACTGATATCTGCTGATTTAATTATTATTCAATTTTGTTTTAATTTTCGCTTTGTTTTCAGCAACAAACTCGTGGGTCTTGCGTATGCGTCAGGCTTGAAGTATCTGTTTTCACTGAGCGATGACGGACAAATTGTTTGTTGGGATCTCAGAACCAAACGTGACGAGGTAAAGTCATTTTTTAACAAAATGGAGCTTAATTGTTTTTGATTCGCAGTCAAGACTTCTTTGTTCGCTTTGTTTTGTAAAAAATAACTAAAAGCTTTTATTAGACTGTTATAACATCGAAGCATCTGCTGTTTTTCACATGTTACGTTGTGCAGCTTGCTAAGTGTGGATGGTTCCACGTATTGTGCGGTTTGTTTTCTTCGATATATTACAGAGTTTGTGTGTGCTTGCTTAGCAATAGTAATTGGTTCACTAATTAATGTCGGAGAGTTTGCAGTCGCGTGCCGACTTAGTACTACTGTAACGCAGTTGCGTGTGACTATTGCTTTTGCGTTCGTGATGTAATCGTCTTTAGTAACCGCTCGTCTATTGTAGTCGCATTTTGTGATAAGCGTGAGCTTGATTCAATTGCCTTCAAACTAACGAGTGCGATGTGATAGCAGTTAGCTACGATGCTTAATTATGTTTGTGACTATAAGTTTTAAATTTTCTTTCAAATTACATTTTTGTATTTTTAGACACCTGAATGGAAATCAAGTGATAATTGTCAACGTTGCGACACGCCTTTCTTTTGGAATGTACGAGAAATGTGGTATAGAAAAATCGTTGGAGCTCGACAGGTGATTGCAGGTTTAGTTTATTTGAAACGCAAGGTGTAAATATTTATATGTATTGACTTATGACCTTAATCACAAAGAAATCGATTTATAGTGCTCAGCGTTTGTTGTCCGTACCATTTTTATCATTCACGAAATATCAGTGCCTGTTCCGACTAGTGTTGTGGTGTACTTGTGGAACAATGATTAGTCTAGTTAAAATTTTCAGCTCTTAAGAAGCAATATTGCAATAATTCATAGTTTATTTCTGTCTGTGTAATAATAATATGAATGTTTCTACAGCATCATTGCCGGAAATGTGGTCACGCAGTGTGTGACTCCTGTTCCAATCATCGTGCCTGCATCCCTAAAATGGGTTATGAGTATCCTGAACGCGTTTGTGACGGATGTCAGACTGATCTGTCCGCGCAAGAGTATGTTTCGCTTCGAACTGAATGCAGTGAAAAAATATTAGTGACGCTGTACTTTTTAAAGATTTCTAATGTCTTCCGTCACTGTACAGTTTCGCACAGAACACTGTAGTTTTATGTTTACTGAGTTCGGTTTTCTGTGTTATAATAACTACTACTGTCGTTTTAGTAATTGCAACACTTTAGGTGGCTAAGTGTGTTCGCAGTTTAGATATAGGACTGTGGTCACTTAAGCAATTGCAATGCTAATTTTTACTTTAGTTCCACCATAGTTGCCATGCTTAATTAAAAATAAGTTTTATTTTTAAATATTGTTATTAGACACATGTGTGCACTCCTGTGTATAATATTTCCTATTTTGTTGTAGCGCTACGTCGCTTGCAACGTATTTCAACTGCAAGGAGTGGACTGTCGATCTGTATGTTGATGAAACTCAACAAAAGTTGGTTACGATTGGGAGCGAGAAAGCTATCAAGGTATGTAATTCAACCCACTTTACTACTTATCACCAAGAGCGAACCCTACAAATCTCATTTGCATCTCCAGTCGCTGCTAATCTGTCAGCGATATATGTTCTATATAACATAATTGCGGCCTATCCACCCTCAGTTATTCTGTATCGCAGAAACGGAGTGCATGTTTGTACATTTGGTATAAAGTAAAACCATGCTAGTTGCATACTCTTATCATAAAAAGTGATCTTCGACACTTGTTAGTACAATTCACGCGATAACCAGGACAACATTAATATTTACAGCTTATGGCCATTATCGCGATTGGCGATATTAATTTTTTTACCGTTTATAAACGCGACTACAGTTGCGATTTGAAATTCCACTGCATTGGTGTTTTTAACATCTTGTGAATCGAGAACATCGAATGATTTAATAATGGCGGTTACGAAATCACGATCAAAATATCAATAAATGCGCTGGCGATTACTAAGTACTTAATTTGAGTCCTTGACTGTTATGTTTTAAAGTACTTATGAAGCAAAAAATGTTGTATATTCGACTGGCTAAATGGTCGATGAGTATAAACAATTTGTGTGTTTTAATGTGTCGCAATTTTTCTAATTTTAGATTTGGGATCTTTCTGGAGTTTTTCGCTAGCCACGCCACTCTTTCCGTAAAGTAAACGGATGTTTCTGGAATGAATACGTGGTGCAACAATTTAAAATGGATAGCGGCGAATATGGGGGAACTGTGATATTTTTGTACGAAACTCACAATGCATTACTTAAATGTATTTAATTATTGATTGTGTTGTTTATAATTTGGTTTTGCGCAATTGAGCAATGATAAACATTTCGCGCTGTGGCTCGGTATCGCAAACGTAATATGGTTGATTACAAAAAGCTCGTTATAAACATTCGCTTTGTTTGATACTTCATAATTTCAGCGTTCTGAAGTGCAAGCAAAAACTGTTGTATCTCTTTAAGCCATTCAAATTTTTAGTTGATGTTTTTGCCAGAACATTGGTCAAAACACTGCCATAATAATATAAATAATAGTAATAATAATAATAATAGTTTAATTTAGCGGCGGTTACATGTATACATACAAAAACGGATATTTTACCTTTCAGCAAAGTATCTGCATTTCATGTTTTGCGTACTTTAAATAATATGACCCATGTTACTTTAAGGGGCGTCCAGGTTTTTGGTGAGTCTATAAAAGATTAGGTTTAGATTCTAGATTACATTTTTGCTTATGCTTAGGCTGAGGAACTCATTTTTGCAACGCTTAGGTTTAGGCTTCGAATACCCTTAAACTACTGTTAACGCCTCTAAAAGTAACATTGTCTAATAATATGATATATATATATATATGTGTACACACATTATATATATATATGTACTCACTAAAACATGTACTTAATTTTAAGCAAACAAACTAATTAGCTCTGCATTTACTTAATTAATCAGGAAATGGCAGCAGTAGTTTTACTTATTTACATTATTTAAGCAAAGATTTACTCAATATTTAGTACACTTATACTTAAAAAAAGTTAGTAAAATATAACCATAGTATTTTAAGTAGAGTGTTTTTACAGAGTATATATATATATATGTATATTATATATATATTATACTCTATTATATACCTTGGTTTGTATTTAATTTTGTGTGATTTGAATGAAGCGCTATTGTTTCAATCGTGTGTCTGCTGAGCATTTAGAGAGTGCAAGACTCTGGCTAATGCGGGGTTCACGTTATAACCTGGGCAGCTTGGGACACGTTATGCCCTTGTCTCCATCTTGAGTCCCAATCAATAGGAATCCGTATCCCAAATAACAGTCCGTAAACGGAGAGTACCTAAACCCTAATTAGAGTCCATAAACGTCAATTATTCCTAATTGTAGTGCATAAGTGACTCCAGGACCAAACAGAATTGAGTTCGAATCATTAAGGCGTCCTTAAATTTTGACAGTACTGTAGTGACCCGATTAAGAGGGGGGACTGATATTTATTTGGCTTCTCCAGAGGGTACCCCCTGTTGTTCGGCTACGGACTGTTATGTAGTTTAACCCGCCTTCCGCCGCCTTCGTTACTGATATATATCCTGTATTGCAACTATCCGTTGAATATAAACGTTTATTTGTCTTGTGTCAATAGCTTGAGCGATAATGCAAGGTTAAAAATATAAGTATGCTTTAACGTATCGAACTCAAGTTTATTTGCTCCTGGAGTCATTTATGCGCTACAATTAGGGATAATTCACATTTATGGACTCTAATTAAGGTTTAGGGATTCTGTCCGCTTACGGACTCTTATTATTAGGGATACGGAATCCTAATGATAGGGACTGAAAATGGGGACCCTCTTATTCGGGTCACTACGGTATAAGCATATTTCAAAGCCTAAGTGTAAAGGATGAGCCTATGCCTAAGCCCAAGCAAAAAAGTTAATCTAAGCTTAAACTGACTATTACAACCGCGCGGGAAAACGATCCGGCCCTGTTCTATACATGGGCCATTCTTATGTTCAAGTCTATTTTACTCGTTATAAAACTGCGATGAGTTTATATTGTTGGGTTAAAGTGCAACCGCTCCCTAAAAATATTATAGCTTGACGCTCGAGCCCGAGGGGCCTCTCACGTCTTGTGGTGATTTTACTACTACGTATACGTGTTGCAATTGTTAAACACGGTGCGATATATTCTATTTAACGTATATACACTGCGCTGAGTTGCCTACAGGCAACTCAATGTGAGAAGGGGTTAAGCCTAGTTTAGTGCTATATGTTCGTCACTGCTAGCATGTCCGTTTTCGTTGGTCAGTTGCGTGGGTAAGTATATATTACAAAACTTGGCCGCTAACCTAATCACGTAAAGTAACTTTTCTTCATGTCAATTTTATCGTTGGTTTAATGAATAGTTTCGTTCAAAACACAGAATCGCTACGTAATCTTGGCTTCGGCGACAATAAATACTTTTTGGCTAAACTTCCACTTCCGCTTGATGTTTTAGCTAATTGCGACCTTGATTGCGAACAGATATGCGATTCTGCGCTGCGACGAGGTATTGCTGGATATCGCGGCGAGTCCCTGTCCACACGTGTAGTATCAACGCTCGTAGTAAATGCAGTTGACGCGGCTTTAGCAAAATTACTCTTCCTAGAGCGTTGCCTATAGCCAGATTTCATTGTATTTACCAAATATAGACTCAGTTTAATCCAAGCCTCGGTAGTTTTTGAATTTCGCGAATGATGAAACGTGCCGCCAGATCCGAGACAATTTTGAGCAAGGCATTTGGCAAAAATGTCCCAATATTGTGATTTTAGCGACGGTCTGCTAACGCGAGCAAGTATTATGTCGTTGTGTTTTGCTCCTAAGTTGATCAGGTGTACTTCCAACACGTCTGTGTTCGTTAAATTTTCCACAATGAAATCAAGTTCTGCAGTGAAACGTTCGGAAAACTTGTTAAAGCTGAAACAAAAATTGTAGTACACTGTAAATTTCAACGAGTTGATTTTAACTCAGAATGTGTTGAATTACGCAGTCTGAGTTAGGATTATCAGAACTCAGAATTTTGAGTTGATTCAATACATTCTGAATTAATGAACTCACCCAGAGTCAACTCAACTCAGAGGGGGAATCAAGTCAACTCAGAGTGAGTTAATGTTTGCTGATATTAATTCAGTAATAACCAACTCGCTAGCTGAATTGATTAATCAAATCAGTGGAATTTACAGTGTAATTTTTTGCATGGCTTAGGCTTAGGCTTAGGTTTAAGTTTACGCTTAGGAATATGCTTATAATACTGTTCGTTCCGCCCGTGTTCTTGACATTGGCCCACAATTGTATTGAATGCAGAAGAAAAAATGACGATGGGTAAAAGATAGCTCGCGGGTAAAATAATTTTGCGCGGGTATACCATTGTTAAAAAAAATATGTCGTCGGGTAAAACGCAGGCCGGGTAAAGATATCCATTTGCACCTATTAACTCACCGAAACTGTGGATTTAATATCGACACATCAGGTATTGAATCGGAATGATCACTGGAAGTCAACGTTGATCTGAATTCGATCGATGGACGCCTTGTCTTATGCTGACAGTTAACTGAACCGCTACTCGACTGGTTGCTGACAACTGAGTGGTGTTGGTGTCCTC
This sequence comes from Enoplolaimus lenunculus, assembly GCA_030248215.1. Taxonomy (NCBI): domain Eukaryota; kingdom Metazoa; phylum Nematoda; class Enoplea; order Enoplida; family Thoracostomopsidae; genus Enoplolaimus; species Enoplolaimus lenunculus. The sequence goes on from JASANG010000350.1 coordinate 13,795, forward strand.
TCTGGCTCCCAGGAATACCCAGTGTCATGATAGGATGAATTTGTGACCCTCCTGAATCAGTATCAGCAAGTTCTGCGCCGTGTTCGATGCCAGTAAAGTATAATTTAATTTCAGAACTTTGGGCGAATACTTGTTTCAACACTGTCGCGCCTGGCTCGCTTGGTCCTCGTTGTCGTGCGTTTGCCCACGCTTTGCGAACCAATAAAATTTCAACGTTCGTTAAACCGTGGCCATTAACCGACCGATGTGTTGATGGCGTGCCCGATATTGTTTTTGATTGGTGCGCTAATCGCGAGTGTTTTGGGAATGCTTCGCTGTCATTGGCTTCTTTACACTGTTGTTTACTCCAGCGACGACGAGACGTACTGCTACAATCTGCATGCTGAAATATATCATCAGCTGATTTAGAGTTGGTTCGTAAATTTGATTCCGTTGGTTTCAATCGGGTCGGTGAAACTTGCGCTGATTTAGACGTTAAATGTTCGAAAGTTCGTGATTTTTGTAGAGTTGTTGACGGTGACAGTAGATAATTTGACGAATGATAGCTGTGTTCACTGGGAACACAGCTGTTGCGATCTGATGAAAAATGCGAGTCAGTGTGATGATTGTAAGCGGAAACGTGCGAGAATGATTGTCGCGCTGTTTTATTTCCCATTATTAACCAAATAATTACACCGTTGGATCTACGTTGAAAATATATGTAACTGTTTATCAGACTAAATTATAATATAGTGTTTGTGTGTTTTTACAGTGCGTGAGACTGTGTTCTTTAACCTTCCGGAACTAAATAGCTCTAGGTACATTATTATGCGGAAACAACACCTGCGTACAAACCTGTGAATAAAGCAGATTTTGACTTGAAACAATACCGCACAATTAAATATGTCTAGTGATTTTCTAATTGTTTTTTTTGCTATGACAGGTGTAATTTTGATCACGAAAAGCGGGGGTTAAAAGTTAATTTCACAATTGAATAATCGCAACGCTCATGCAAGTTTATAGGGAGGTCATTTTCTATTTGTTTGGGACGATGGCTTGTGTGTAGAACAAGGTCGGATCGTTTTCCGGACGGGCTGTAAAAGAGACAGTTTAAGTTTTAGACTAATTTTTTTGCTTAGGGTTTAAGGCTTAGGCTTAGGCTTAGGAATAGACTCATCCTTACGCTTAGGCTTAGGCTTAGGCTATAGGCTTAGAAATATGCGTATACTACTGTTCCGACCCTGTTCTGTACATGGGCGGTGACGATTGACGTAGTTTGATTTTAAAATGATACAAACACCATTTTGGAAGCCATTTTATATGATTATTAATGATTAGGACACGCTACAGTATGCATGTTGAATTTAATGTATAATTAGCTAAAACTAAACTGAACCTAAGTGTGCTTGTTGGTACATATAACACTGGACCACTAGTCAAAGCAAAGGGCATGGAAACAATGTCACGACAATTTGTCGCCCGGCAACTCGGTGTCCAACAGCTTTGTAGTCAGTCATTTCATCGACTGGACAATTCGTCGCCCATCGTTATGATTAGTCTCAGGCGTAGGCTTAGGATTACGCGTAGGATTATGCTTAGATTTATTTATAGGCCTTAGGACACTGTTGGGCGACAAGTTGTCTGGCGACGAATTGTCGTAGCTTCAGGAAACACAACACCATTAAAAGCTTCAACCTTGCTTGTATGGTACTGTAGTGACCCGAATAAGAGGGGAGACTGATATTTATTTTACCTCCCCGGAGAGTACTCCCCCCTGTTATTCGGTTACTGACTGTTATTTATTTTTAAAACACGCTCCGCCACTATTCGTTACTGATATATCCGGTACTGCAACTATCCGTTGAATTAAACGTTATTTGTCTTGCATCAATAGCTTGAGCGATTATGCAAGGTTATACTTAGGAATGTACTGTATTGACCCGAATAAGTGGGGGAGGGATAATAAGAGGGGTCCCCATTTTGAGCCCGAATCAAGTGGAGTCCGTAGCCCTAATGAGAGTCCGTAAGCGGAAAGATTCCCTAAATCCTTATTAGAGTCCATAAATGTCAATTAACCCTAATTGTAGCGCATATATAAATGACTCCAGGACCAAATAATTTGAGTTCGAAACTTTAAAGCGTACTTAAATTTTGAAAGTGCATTCCTAAGTATAACCTTGTATTATCGCTCAAGCTATTGACACAAGACAAATAAACGTTTAATGCAACGGATAATTGCAGTACCGGATATATATCAGTCACAAGGGCGGCGGAGCGTGGGTTAAAAATAAATAACAGTCCGTAACCGAGCAACAAGGGGGGTACCCTCTGGAGAAGCCAAATAAATATCAGTCCCCCCTCTTATTCGGTTCACTACAGTACTGTCAAAATTTAAGGACGCCTTAATGATTCGAACTCAATTTTATTTGGTCCTGGAGTCACTTATGCACTACAATTAGGGATAATTGACGTTTATGGACTCTAATTAGGGTTTAGGTACTCTATCCGCTTACGGACTCTTAATTGGGATACGGATTCCTATTGATTGCGACTCAAAATGGGGACGCCCCCTCTTTATTACGCCCCTCTTATTAGGGTCACACAGTATGGCGTATGAAATCTTTCGAGCGCCAATCCAGGAAATTTTAGCATCCTAGCATGTTGATCTGTTGTTTGCTACGACATTGTTCATTTAGCCTTTAGTTCTAAGGGTTGCGCTATACTTGACGTCCAGCGCCGTCCATCACCGTGCGTCATCCGTACGCCGCCGTCCGTCACCGTTTGTAAGTACCATAAGTTGTCGTACGTGAGTTATTTGCATACGATACCGCACGGTGAAGGACGGCGCCGAACGGGTGGCACACGGTGATGGACGGCACCCCGTACAGGTGACGGACAATGCCGGACGTCAACAAACGTATAGTGCAACCCTATTAACGCTCCCAATGATGTGATATTTATGAATTGCCGAAAAAATGGCGTTTAAACAAGCAAGCGTGAAAATCATCAGTAATGCATTTTTTCATGTGCTAAAACAAATGTGTAGACAGTATACTTAATATTGTAGTGAAACTCACAAAACCGTTCTACAGTGTACTGAAACTAAATGCGATTCTAAAAAAGCACTTGAAGATTGAGAGTTCGATATGATTGGAAATCGTATAGAAAAACGTATAATAGCATAGTAACTCAAATCGAACAACTTCTTTAGGTTGTGAAAAAATATCGTTTATATACTTTTAACAGCATTAAACTAGTCAGTTTACTTTGAACGAGCTTCAAGCAGAGTAAATCATCATGAGTGACGCCGCATTCACACGTGCACGTTTTTGCAGCGAGAACTCGCAGCTGCAACTTGCACGAAATGCTTGCAGCTGTAAGTATTTTCAAAGGAACATTCTTATTTACCAATCAAACTGCAGGTGCAAGAATTCAACTGGCTTGCATCTGCGTTTACAGGTGTGAATTAAATTTCAATAGCATGAATTGCAGTGAATCATTTGCAGCTGCAAGAACTTCAATATTGATTTGTGATCAAACTTGCGCGCGCAAGTGGCACGTTTAAGTATTTGCTGCAAAACCTTGCACGTGTGAATATAGGAATTGAATGTTAGCAAGCGTTGATTTACCTAAATTAAGTACCAATCCTAAAGCTACCAACTTTTTTGATAATTTCGGTAGTTATATAATTTTGCATAATTTTGCAATTTATCCGTTTAGCACGTATCGATTTAATTTGTCACAATTTTCACGAAAGAATTTCTGAAATTTCGCAGAAAATTAGCGTAAAACCAAAAAACTTTGCAGCATATTGCAGATATTGGCTAAAATTAACTAATTTACCATCATTTTTTCTACTTACCTAATTTCGCATCACCTTCGGTTCCGGCAACGACCAGTTTCGTTGACCTCCGAATCCGTCTCCGGCTATTGTATTTTTCAACTCCGGTTGCACCCTGGTTCACAACATATCAGAGGTGTAAGTGTGTAAAGATTTTTTACCCTTATTTTTTCCCCGCAGGCAGACCCGCGCAAAATTTTTACCCACTATCCACATTACCCGCCCTAATTTTCTCCACCGTGTTCAATACAATTGTGTAATATGACAGTGTAATAGTCACTCAATTTACGATACAAAATCTCTTCATTAGTAACTATGAAAACAAACCATTCAGTCAATGATCAGTGAATCAAAACGTTTTGTCTGTACAAAAGCATTGTAGTTGAAATCGTATATGTCTCCAAATGCTAAGCGATAAACTGTTGAGCCTAATAAATTCAGCCAGAACCATAACCTTAGCAACCTCTGCGTTGAGGGATACGAGCTATGTACTTTAAACCGCTACTTGTCGTTTTTATGAAAATTATAGGAGCGTAAAGAATCACAAATTTTTACCCGCGTTTTGAAACTCTTTACCCACCGGCATACCCGCGTCAAAACTTTTTTACCCGTACCCGCGTTACCCACGGGTAATCGCGGGTAGCGTGTACGGTTCTATAGCCCGTTTTGACGTTCGCATTGGGTTCAACCAAGTCAGAAATCTTTACTTCCCTTCTTGCGAAATACTGAAACTGTAAGCGTTACCATATAACACGTTCTAAATGTTTGAATATATCGTTTGCTAAATACCTTTAGTTTCATACAAATGATAAACGCACAGGAGTTAATTCAAAATATACTGTTTACCTTATAAACAGGCCCATAGTCAGCTCACGTTGCTATCGTTGGGGTTAAAAAATTTTCACGAGGGGCATTCGAAGGTTTTTAATGCCTTACAAGCAAAGGTTGAAAAATTTTTAGTCGGGACAATTTTTTTCCGTGGGGGACTAAGCCCCGCCTGCCCCCTCCCCTTGGCTACTGGTCCGCTCATAAAATTGAGCTTTTTCGTATAACATATGAGAGAAAACCGAAGTGTGAAAACCTAACGCCGAACTATTATACCTTAGTATGTAACACGTTGTCGTTAACATATATCTGAATAAAAGCTAGGCTACCTACAAGGGCGTCCACACGGCGAGGCATTGGGGACGCCATTCCCCCCAAATTCATTCTGGTGCCCAGTCCACAAGCTTGAATTACAATTGTAGGGGTCCCCTATAATTATTCGGTGCCCCTCACCCAATATAATTTTCTGCGGACGACCCTGGCCATCGAGATTGTGTTAAATTTTTTACAGAATGGTTTGTTTTCAAAATTACTAATAAAAGTTTTTTGTAACGTAAGTCGAGTGACTAACATCTATACACTGCAAAATTACACAATTGTATTGAACGCAGAAGAAGAAAAATAAAGGCGGATAGTGGGTAAAGGAATGTTGCGCGGGTACACCCGCGTGTAATAAATACAATTTCTGCGGATAAAGCGCAGTGCTGGGTAAAAAATCTTTACTCACGTATACCTCTAAATGCATCAAAGTGGGTACAGCAGGCAGGGGCGTACCTTGAGAAGAGGGGGGCTGAAAGGGGCCGCCCTTTCCCCCAATCGGAATCAGCACGAGTGTCATAATTTACATTAGATACAAAAATTACGTCTGGTTTCTCGCTCGCTTCGCTAGCGATGGTTTCATTGATTCAAAGCTTTATACATAAGCGCTATGGGATCGGTTTGGTGGCTTAGACAACGCGCTTCATTAATTGAGAAGTGTTTTGAGACTGCTGCAGAGGGATTTAACCCTTTCTAACATGAATATTTTCTATTTCCCCTGAGGCCTACTTTTATGCTAGGATTCGAACTCCTGTGACTGGAGTGGGAGGCGTATACCATCACCACTCAGCTATTGGAGCTTGACGCTTGAGCCCGAGGGGGCTCTAACGTCTTGTGGTGATTTAGTACCATGTATACGTGTTGCAATTGTTAAACACGGTAAGATATATACTATTTAACTTATATACACTGCGCTGGAGTTGCCTACAGGCAACTCAATGTGAGAAGGGGTTAATACCGAAACAATGTATAACTTCCATCTTGCTTCGCTCGCGAATTCTTCAAACTTCAGCTTAAATTATGGCGTCTAGCTTTCGATCACTCGGTTTCAACGCTTAGTGCCTTGAAATATTTCATATTATACTAAAATTTGGCCACAAAAACTCCAAACTGAAGTTCTGTTACTAGAGTAAAACACAATAGTGTATAGCTTTTCGTTCGCTTCGCTGGCGATAACTATTCAAGTCGTGCTCGTGTGGCAAACAATTCGACCTGGTCATCCCAATAAATTTTACATCATTTGAACCATCATGAATATATTTTTAGATGTCAAAATGTTGGCTTTCTATACCGCGTACAATTGCTTGGAAGTGTTAGTTATAAGGGAAAACAACGCTCTTGTTTTTAAGCAAACTTTTTTAATTTTTGCATTCTAGAGCTAACAGTTTTCAATGATTTTTGCAGTTGTGTTGTGAAAAAGATATATAACTTTCACTGCTTGTGTCGGACGTACATTTTCACCACACCCAAAATAAATTGTCTTGTATTGATGAAATTTTGTCTGAAATTTAAGACAGTTACTGCAGTGACCCGAATTGGAGGGAGGTAATAAGGGGGGTCCCCATTTTGAGTCCCGATAAATAGGAGTCCGTATCCCTAATAAGAGTCCGTAAGCGGATAGCGTACCTAAACCCTAATTAGAGTCCATAAACGTCAATGATCCCTAATTTTAGCGCATAAAATGACTAGAGGACCACATAAACTTGAGTTGGAAACTTTAAAGCGTACTTAAGTTTTGAAAGTAACATTCCAAAGTATAACCTTGAGTTATCGCTCAAGTTTTTGATGCAAGGCAAAAAAAACGCTTAATTCGACGGATAGTTGCAATACCGGATATATATCAATAAGGAAAAGTGGCGTAGGGCAGGTTGAAAATAAATAACAGTCCGTAACCGAATAACAGGGGGTACCCTCTGGAGAAGCCAAATAAATATCGGTTCACCCCTCTTATTCGGGTCACTAGAGTATCCACTTATTGGACACCGAGAGTTTTGGGGCTTTGGGTAACATGGGGCAGCTACAACTTCTATAGGAAATAAGGCCCTACGAGCTAAACGGAAATGCGTTTGGCACCATAATTCAGACGTTTAGACATCAAATACTATAGCAGCAGGCTATTGCCATATTTGTCCGAACTTACGAAAGATTAAATTAAAATCAATGATAATTGTCCTGAAACCGCTACTTTCATCGAAAAGGCTAATTTATGTTTATATACTCTGCAACTTCACAACAGTCCGTGTGAGTATTCTCGCATTGTGATATAAACTATTAATATGATTTTACCTTTTACTGGTTTTTACACAAAAAAATAAAATTGTCTACGTTACCCTAAGCTCCACAACACTCGGTGTCCAATAAATGGGATACGATGGGCGGTCTTCGAACCTACACACAAAATAAATTGTCTTAAAATTTCAAGACTTCTAGTTCCTTAAATGTCTTGTATTTCAGACGTTCTTAGTCTTAAATTGCTCAGAAATTCGTTTCGTAAAAGATTAAAACATAAATGTCTTTATATTCAAGAAATTGCTGTTGCCAATTTATAAGATACAAATTTCTTTCTTTCAAGAAATATCGTCTTTTATTCAAGAATTAATTTTTTGATTTTTATGTATGTAAAAAGTTGCTCCGTTTATAATCTAAGAAGGGTATATAAATAATCGAATTTCAAATATATTTCGGGTTGAGCTCAGGCTTCCCTAACCTATTATGTTTACGTGTTGGACGTATGTCAGGTTGTAAAATTACGGTATTCGGTTGGGGTTTAGCCCGTAATTTTGGAGTCGGTTTCCATGGTAAATCTCTGTGTTTTATTACACAAATGTTTGTCAAATATTTCAGAAATAATTTTCTTAATCGTTTATAAAACCAAGTCTTACATTTAAGAGTGGAAAACTTTGTACCAATATTGCTGAAAAATTTAACGAATAAAAAATCTTGAATTCAAGACCTTTGAGTCTGTATCAAGACATAATTGTCTTAAATTTGAGGCAATATTTCTTGAATACAAGACAGCGTATTTTGTGTGTAGGCTCTGCTGAGCTGGCTACAGTCCTGACAGTCTCTATCGTGTGCATTTATGTATCTGTTGAGCAATGCTATTATAAAAGGGACAGTTTCTCGAAGAATAAACTGTCAAAATTGTTTCATTTTGTTTAAACCGACTTCGAACTGAAACTTGACGTAGTATCATATTGTAAAAAGGAAACGTTGATATATCTTCTCCCAAACTTTACATTAGAATACCGTGACAAAATGTTTTTGTCAGACTTTTTAAATTAAAAACTTGCAGATTTAAAATGTCAAACACAAATGTGTCGTTCGCTTCGTTCTACACTATACTTGCAGTAAATTTACAAACAAAATTAATCCTTCGCAAGCCGTGATCTCGGCTACACTTCAACACGTCTTTAATCCTTCAAACATGAAAAAAAACTACCGCTGTTGCGTTGTTGTTTTCGCACAAACGTTGACCTTTTACAGAACATTAGGATAGGTTTTGGAGCGATGCGCTCGGCGCAACATCCCGCACATCATTAGGTCTCGTAAACCGATAAATTTAGGCTTTAATAGTCCACTGACATCATGAATAATTTGTTAGCTGTTTATGAATGCACACATTTGAGTACTACTGCATTTAATGGTGCTTGTGAGGATAACCAAAACTCACACGTTCGTGTTTTAATGTCTTCAAAATACGGGCCAATGTTACTTTAAGAGGCGTACAGGTTTCTGGGGTGGATCGATAAAAGAGTGGGTTTATATAGATTCTTGTTTACATTTTTTGCTCAGGTTTAGGCTTGGGACTTAGGAATACATTTTTGCAACGCTTAGACTTAGGCTTAGAAATACGCTTATCTACTGTTACGCCCGTTAAAGTTTTAACATTGGCCAAAATGCGTGTAAGCTTTAGAGTTGAACGAAACGTCGAAATTGTTTTAGTCAGTTAAGTTTGTTTAATCATTGTAATTGAACGACCGTTTCATAAATTATTCGATGCCCACATGTATGTTTCAACAGTTATACCTGTCCTGAACAGCTTTGAATTAACGATTGCATCACGCCCATAAACCTTAATCGGCTGAACCGGAGTATAAGTGCTGTCTAAAAGATGAAAATCCCTATAACTAAAATGAATATATTCATAAGGGTAATGTATTAACTCAGCATCTGATGAGTTTCACAACTATATTTCGGGTCTTAAATTGTGTAATCGAACAAAGTTTACAATTCTAAAACACTCATTGTGGTTAAAACTTGCAAGTTTTTGCAGCGAGAACTCGTATAGTTGCAAAAAAACATTCGCCAGTAAACATTGCAGCTGCAAGTAATTGCAACGCAGTCTAATGTTGCAATAAACATCGTGAAAAACGTCTATTGTATGTGAGGTCCAGCGACAATAATTGTAAATTAATTCGACTTATAAAACGCTAATCTCGACAATTATAAAAAAGCTTTCGAGTATATTAGTGTTTGCGAAATTTTTCAAAAACGTGGCCGTTGATTTGCGTACACGCTTATTAAAACCGTTTCATAATTGCAGTTGAACTAATTACGCAAAATATATACCGTAATATATTTGAAATAATTGGACATCATTAACTGGTAATATTTGACATTTTGTAATTCCTTATACAAAGAGCGCAGTATAAAACGCCAGGGATTGATATGTGGAACATAAAAGAAATAAAAAGTTTATGCTTATGTGTGTGTTTCTGTCAAACAGATGACAAAACCCGCAAAAGGTTTGTGCATTCTAGATAATTACTCTGACGTAAGCACACGACTGGTTAATAGATTTTCCAATAGAAATAACAAAGGCAAAATTATCCTGTCGATACTGAGAATTGTTATTTCTCAAGCGGGCCTTGTATTAAAGTGCAATGTCTGCAGGTTTTGGGTATTAAAGCGGTTAAAACAAAATATCGTTGTGCACATATATGCCTCAAATATTGTGCCCTACACTGCAAAAAATGGTGAGTCAAATTGACTCTCTCCGAAATGAGCTTTTCCTGACTATACAAACTGAGTCAAATTAGATTCTGCCAGAGTCGAATTCGAATCACTGAGCGGATCAGTGAGTCGAATTTGACTCTGGCGGAGTCAAATTTTGACTCAGTTTGTGTAGTCCGTAAAACCCTATTTCGGAGTGAGTCAATTTGACTCACCATTTTTTGCAATGTGTATACTGAAATTATTGAATTATGACGTTGAAAATGTGCGAATATAAAATTACCATTTTGGTACTGGATTTTGTATTTTTGAACCGAATGAATTAAATGAAAACTCTAAATTCAGTTACATAATCGTACACTGCAAAAAATAGTGAGTCAAATTGACTCTCTCCGAAATAGGCTTTTCCTGACTACACAAACTGAGTCAAATTCGATTCACTGTCGCGCGTTTGACTCTGGCGGAGTCTAATTTTGACTCAATTTGTGTAGTCAGGAAAAGCCTATTTCCGACAGAGTCGTCAATTTGACTCCTCATTCTTTGCAGAGTAGGTAACCTTATCTGATATGCCCGCGCATATTTCAATTTGATGCTTTAAATTTTCGTAAAGCAGGTCACAAAAATGGTCGTCAATTATACAGTTGATTTTATTCGTTGCTCGCAAATCTGAACCGAGACAACACTATTAAATCAAAACTACAATTTTTGTTTAGATTTCGCAATTAAATTGCATTTATGCCTATCATATGACCATGCTACAACCGGAGGTCTGTATTCGGCTCCGGCATAAAATCGGGTTCCGGTTCCATCACAAAATTGACCTCCGGCACCTGCGTAGCAAAATTTCGCAGTTTCACAACATTTATCTGTTTGGCGTGTTTTGTTTCAAGTTTTGGCGCAATTTTGTGCAAAAAAGTGTCGATATTTCGGAATAAAATAAGCGTAACAATTTCGCCTCAGTTCCAGCTTCAGCTCCGCCAAATGCTCCGACAAGTTTTATTAACCTCTGCTACGGCTCCGACTCCGGTATTTTTCATGTCTGGTTGCACCCTGCTCATGACTGTTTATAAGTACTTAGAGTTTGAAACATATGGGTGACGTTTGAAGCAAAATAAAACGTAATTGACACAGATTAATTAGTATTATAGAGGATTTGTTGGCAACATAATGTTTATTAAAATATAAAGCTAATTATTATTATTATTATTATTATTATTATTATTATTATTATTATTACAGCCTGTACTAATCCTGTTCACGTTTTTGAAGGTCTATATATGCGGCAAATCGCGTTTATGACTGCGGGGAATTGAAGTACTTTCAGAAAAAAATAGTGTTTCAACAAAAAAAAACGTTAGGCAGAACTTGAAATCAAAATTTTAGAACCGATCGTTATTATTTAGGGTGTGTTGAAATTATAACCTGCTCGACTATTAGTGTAAGTTTTCAGACGTATTTTGGACAATATAATTATTATAAATTATTCTAAATAAATATTGATCATCAAAGCAAACTATTTTGAACAATGCTACACGCGTCAAGTATATAGAAAGTACTTATGACATAAATATATATCCGCATTAAAAATATTTCTAGTATATTAAACATGCGTTTAAGTGAACTAAGATCGACCTTAACATTTAATACTATTTTAAACCAGAATTGAAAAAATGACGCGCAACAAACAAAAAATAAATTTTCAGTATTAAAATCACAGCCATAGTTCGAATTAACAATTCTGTAGAGACTTGAAGATAGAATGTGGTATTATTATCGCAGCACTGTATATGTCGAAGAACTGCATAAATTGAAATTAATAGATTTAATTCATGTTGTTCACTGAGTGAACTATGTGGGGCACCTTTTTGTTGGGGTCTTGGGGCACGTACATCATATTAAATCTTGAAAATGTCTGGGTTTTTGATGGCACACATAACATATAACCTTTAAACGTTTGTTGCATGTGGTTAAACGAAAATTTTGACCAGAACTTCTACAACGAAACAACCGCACCATTAGGTGATACCAAACTGGTCAAGCGGTTACAACAGTTGAAACAAAAACATCTCAAAGCATGCGATCAGTGGCATATCAAAGTTGCTAATATCAAGCAGTATATATGGTAACTTCATGTTAATTTTTACATATAACAAAGTTTGTTCAAAATTGGCATATTGGCCAGAATGTTTATGATAGGCGAACCAGCTCCAGTGCAAAAAAGAGAGTCAAATTGACTGACTCACCATTTTTTGCAGAGTAGCACAAAATATCAAAATAAAAAACTAATCTCTTTCGTATTTACGTCTCTAATTTTTCAGAGTGCTAAAGTCTAATTTCATTTGCGTATTATATTCTACTTGTTGTGGTTTACTGGCATATGACCATGCACAACAAGTTCGTTTCGCATTGGCCTGTCTTCATATGAAGATTGTTGCTTGTCTCGGGGGAAGGTCATCCATTCTGTATAACGATAATTTTGAGTTGTCAGGAAATTAGACAAAATGAGCTTTAGAGTGAAATTCAAAAAAATAATGCTGGTATTAAATGACACTGAGTATGTATAAGCTGTGATGGAAATCGCAGTATAGCGCGTTATTTGAAAGCCAGTGTGCTGCTTTCTGAATGAATGGCAACGGTTAAAGCTGATCCGGTACTCATGTTTACACTATGAGATGATTCAAATTAAATATATGAAAAACTTTTACGCACAGCAATGCTGATCGAACATTACATCTCCCATCCCCCCTGGATTCGCCTTTAGTTAAACTGATTTATGATTTGTATTAGGCGGTGTGTCCCAAGTCCGGATGGATTATAGGATGCACAGTGCATTTGCATTTGATTTTGTTATGAAACAAATTCGGTAGGAAGCTATGGGATGTAGGTTTGTAGGTTTACTGGGAGGTTTGAGAAACTTGAAAAAACGAAATTGGGACACAGGCGGGCGGGAAGGTTTGAAAACAGGGTAAATGCGAAACCGGGAAACCATAGACAAATAATTTCCGTTATAAATATATGAACAAAAAATAACTATAAATTTAGAAATTGGGAATGCACAAAAGCCCAAGATATTTTGAGCTAAGCTATACTCTTTACGTATATGGTCTATGACACTTGCTGCTGCAGCTAGCTGTGATAGTTTGTGATTTCGGGTGCTTGTATACACCAACTCCGCGTTTAGGTCCGTATTCCAATGGCGCTATTCCGCTCTGGTTTAATAATGCAGTCGTTTTCCCCTTTTATTCCCCCTACCACCGTGATAAAGCTATACAAGTAAAGCTCAAGTATGACACAATACAAGATGCACATGTTTCATGGGCGTCCAGGTTTCGGGTATCTTACGTAAAACTACCCCCAGATAACCGTACAAAATCTCAAGATCCCCAGAAAACAAGCCGAAACTAGCCCCGCTAGAATCGACTAACCCCAGAAAACTCCAAATACAGCCCCTGATACATTTACCCTGCGGACACAGCCGCCAAGCATAGATTTACAGATTTTACGCAGTTTAGCAACGCCTGAAGCCTAACATTGTTCTAAAAGAGAGACTAGGCGGAGCCGAGGGCTCCCTTAAGGTGTGGTTTAGGATTTGGTTTTATTTGTGTTTTAGTTTTCAGTTTGAAAAGTAAGAGCGGCACAGCCATCTACACTAGCGTTCAGCAAAAGGTATATCGCAAGCTAAGCGATAGATAAGCTACACATAATTGTTTTTAATTATTCCAGTTCAGTTCAGTTCTTCAGTTTCTGGTCAACCTAGAGGTGTTTTTGTGCATGAAATGTGTATGTTTTATTACCACGAGTCAAATTGTAGTGGGCGTGAAGCAAAAACTTTTTATTGAATGGGCTTTGATTTTATCAAATTTTGCTTTTTCAACAAAAGTAAATTTTTATTCTGAATGTCATAAATGATCCTTTAAAAATTGGAATTTTAATGACGTGAACTGGAATAGTATGCTAGAAACATATTGACAATCTGTAAGTTATCCAGTTATTTGTAAAACAAAGTTCGTATGTTGCAAATCAGAAGATTTACGTAGCTAGTTTTTAACACTGATTTTTGCAGCGACAGCATATAAATAGGTTTGTGTCATTTACTAGATATTTATGTACTTCAAGTAAGTATGTGACTCTAATGTTCCAATCGCATACGCCTTGTTAATTAATAGCTAGTTGGACTGAAGACCTATTCAAACGTGAAGTTTTTGCAGCGAATACTAGATCGAATCCGACTTGAAAACTAAAACCCGCAAAATAATTTGACCGGCTCGGTTATGAAATGTCCTATAGCATCCGAAATATGCTTGTTGCTCTGCCTATGTAGGCTGTTCTGTACTGCAACGAAACACGCAGGTTTATAGTTATGCACGTTAGAGATGTCCCGGGATCAGGATTTACCGGAGCCGGTGCCAGCAACATACATTAAACTTCAAATTTTATGTGCCTTTTACGTAAACGTGTACCTCGAAGTACGGTACCGTATTTATGATATCGCGTGACGTGATCTTTCCTAGGCATGTGTACAAAATGTTACATACTGCAGTGATGTTGTGTGTAAAAAGGACTTTGCGCAGCAGCAATGTTTTGTTATGTAGTGGAGCCGTTTTAAATCTTTTTCATTTAACATTCGAGCAGATAGGTAAATGTTTTTATGCTTTCGTCCGCGGTACCGTATGGCCCTGGCCTTGAGACATGTCTAATACACGTATCTTATCTTTTAACACTTTGTTTAATGTATTCATTCGTACTAAATGGAAGATTATACGCCAGGCAGTGCTGAAGCTCCTGAAAGTCCAAGTTTAGTTTGTGGAATATCATCATTGCCAACAGATGAGTCGTGCTCTTACATGGTCGTGGAGGGTACGCCGTACTCGACTAGAAAACGGAGAAGACATTCAGGGTTTTCAGTTTGGCACACGGGACAGTCAGCCACGCGAATGTCAGGTGTTATTGATGGCGCATGTAAGAAGAAAATTTTTTTTAAGTATTTTACGGTGCTACTTACCTTTTGATAACGCCCTCTTTCTTTTCAAGTTAAGTTCTGCATATTTCATGTATGCGTACAAATGAGTTGGGAAATTTTTGGTACGTAAATGACAAACGGGATGGAAGTGTCGGTGTACGTGTCACGTATGCAGAACCTTTATCTAAGTCTGTAAATTTAGACTAATTTATGCAGTGAGCACGCAAGATGTGTGTTTCTTATTGTTTGTGAAATTTTGACGCAGGGAATCTAGAAAAAAATGTTCGTAAAAGAATTGAAGTGTAAATTGACTGCGTATTATTTGTCCGCGATGGTTGAAAACGCAACTTAGTAATTTATGCGTACGGTTCACTATCTGCATGGGCTTGAAAGTGCAACCGGAGATCTATATTTTTAGTAGAACTTGCTACGGTGAATTTCTAGGTAACGATGGACCAGAGGTGTCCCATTCGTCGGCAGACTCACCATCCAAAGAACCATGTGCCAAACATTTTTGGGACAGCGAAGCAGTTGATTTGTTTTTCGAAGCCATTAAACTGGTATATGCTGAGTCCATTTTACTGGTTGAGCAAAGTTTTACGTTTTGTCTTTGGGTCCGGTTGTTTGTCTGTCCGAAAAAATCTGAGGAACCGCTGGACGGGTTTTGATAAACCTTTTCGTATGAAGCTTATTATCTTGGCGTATGAAGCTAACCTCGCGTTGGTGTTCTAATTTTCAGCCGTTTGTTAGCTACAAAGTAATTTGCATAATTTGTTAAGCCTAAATTAAGACTTAGGTTATCTCACTACGGTTGCAAGCAATGTATTTTCAGTAGTAATGGGTTTTGGGTACGAGGAATCAAAATATTGCTTATAAACTTCCAAAATCGATCAGTAAATCGTTAGCTATTAACTAGTTTGTATATTAGCTTAATTGGAAGGGAAGGAAGCGGCTTAATATGCGTTTGTGCTTTAAAAGATTGGAGTGTTTAAACTAGGCTGATTAAAAGGAAGTATATATCCGAGTTTCGTTGAATACATGTAGCTACACTACGACGGTTTATATATTGCAGCACGGCAAAGAGTATCCTAAGATTCAAGCTTTCATCATTAAGAAATCCAAAAAGAAAGATCGTTCGTCGTCTGGCCTTCGGAATGTTTCACAAGTTCGCGGATTTTTCAACAATACGTACAATAAACTTCTGCGCTGGATCAAGCTGCCTGAATGTAAGGCACACTTACTGTAATATTACATAACAGATTCGTAGGTTAATTTTTTTACGATCTTTAATAATAAAAGGATTGACAGGATTATACGTATTTTGATTGATATTAATCGAGTATATTATAATAGTTCTAGTTAAATCAAGATAAGATCCAAAGATTAATTAAAATATGTTGAAATGTTCTTTTGTCTTTATTACGTACTGCGCATTACAGATGTAAAATTAAAAGTTGCATAATAGAATTTCGCAACTCTATATTTTTAGTACGAAATTGCATAGTTATACCATACTGTTGTGTTGATTTCAGTGGAACAGGTGCCAAGAGACGCTCGAGAATTGTTTGTTCTAATCAATTACGGTGAATGGAGGCGAAAAACCAGTATTTTAAGTAAGAAAAAAATTGAATTTGTGAACTTGTTCAATGCTTATGATACTTTATATATTTGTTTTGCTTCTTGTTCTTGCCAAAAAATAGATTTGATTGTCACAAGAGAGTGTTTGTACTTTTGAAAGATGACGCTTCTGCGGCATGCAGTCTGTAAATTATCTACAACGTTTGTTTTACACACTGGGCTCATTTTAGACCTCGGTATTCCAAGAAATAGTGCTGCATTTACGGAACTGTTATGGAATGGCCGGACTAAATTTCGTTTCAAACCGAAAGGAAAGGTGTCGCGACAGTTGCTGTAAGTTATTATTGTTGTTGTACTA
>JASANG010000975.1:0-30620 GCA_030248215.1 Enoplolaimus lenunculus
TGACGAACTGCAATTGCAGATAACAAAATTTACGCATGGTATAATAAACAAATATATTGCAAAAAATACGGGAACCATCTCCCATTGAACCGATGATAGGTTCTTTTGGACCAGGGCCCATATTCTCAAATATGTATAGCCCCGATCATCAGTTAGCGATAGGTTTTCAAACTGACCGACACCTGCAATTTCTGATCTCAAAATTAGTCAGAAGTAGGGCGAATCAAAAGCAAACAATGAGTTTATTTTTGGACCTGAGTATGCACTGGTTCCCAATTTACATTACCTATCACCAACTGGGGATAGGTGCTATTCACATTTGAGAATACGGCCGGAGTTTCAAAATAGGATCTTAGCTAGGGAACTCCGTTCGGCTATGTACTATGTAGTTCGCAATTAAAAAACGCGGACATAAATCAGTGAACGATCCGCCTCTTAAACTATTTTAATTTTTGACAATATGTTAACACTATACTGTTCATGCGTATATTATGTTGCATATTCACGAGGATAAATCTGGTTATGATGCATTGTCATTGAATCGATACGTATTCGTATCCGTCTAATTTTTATTGCGTTTACCGATCCGGTGTAACCATTTTATATAATTACCGTGTACTATTGAATACGAATTGGTATCTATAAACTTAATGGGAAGACTTTTTCTCGAACATCTCGGAGGCACCCGTATCTTTTCTTGCGCTAATTGCGACACATTTCTTACTGATCGATCAAAACTTATATCAACAAGGTTCACAGGCGCTACTGGTAGAGCTTTTCTGTTCCATAAGGTTAGGTTGAGAACTAACGCTAATTATTTGTTCATTCACAATCCTTTATATCTCAGAATTTGTATTGCTGTCGCTCTAGGTAGGAAATGGGAGATCAGATCTTGTAATTAAGCAGCAGAAATCGGTTACGGATGGTTTTAAATTAGCGACCTACAGACCCATAAGCGAAAACGCGTTGTCACTGTGACACAGCCTGCCTATTTCATTGCGTTTCTTGTCGACTGTATGTTTATGTGTATGCTACCAGCAACCATACTGTATAGTGCAACGCATTATATTGCATGTGTACTTAACGGACAAGCATGTTTCAAATGCTTCCATACCCCCATTCTTACTAAGGTCGTCCCGTGATCGTCCATTTTATTTTCGATGTAATACCGTGTACATATCGCGGCAGTTGATCATTGCGCTCACGGCGTAGCCCCTATATTTGCCTAAGTAGGAATTGGGGACTTAGACCTTTAAAGTAAGCAGCTGGAAAAGCGGATTGTCGCACAGCGTTCCTCTCTAATTGCTTCTATTGTTGACTATCTATGTCGACCATTTGCTGCCAGCACGCATACATATTGCGCAATGCAGTATATTGTACGTGCATATAAGGGATAAGCGAACAAATTTCCAGAAGTTGAATTTAATATGTGGTGTGTTGTTAAGGAAAATGAACCTAAAATTGAATTGGTCTTGTATGTAATATTTGATGTTTGTGTAAGTTTTCTAGGTAGTGAATTTGACGTTCAGTGATGTTCAAGATCGTGTTATGCTGACTGGTCGACATATGGTTCGTGATGTTTCATGCAAGGTATAGGAGCCGTTACGAATGTATGGTGCTTAGGCACGCTAATTTATCATTTATCTTTTAGGCTGGGTTGACTACCTTTCAATCGTGTTGTAGGAGGTTGTTTTATGCTTGAATAATGCGGTCATCTTTTTCTAAATTAAATGTCTTCTTGAACGACAAAAGTTTAGGTCTTTGTTTTGGATGTGAACCGTATTTTAGTTGTGCAAAACAAAATTGGGATGGATTTATGAGTTTGCAACTGAAGACAATCAACGCTACAAAGAAGGACGTGTGATTTTGGAACGTGCCTTAGTCACTGAATCAGAAGGTTTTGAAGAACATTGTACTGACGATGCACCGCCGGCAAGTAATGCTACAACGGAATCATCGCAAACGAATTAAGTTCTCATATCGCATAGCGCTTTGGATTTGAAAATTTAGTTTCACTGGAGCGGAACACTCTGACTGTGCTGCGATTGTCACAACTTGGAGAGATTGATACGATTTTCAAAGTTGGAAAGAGGCATGTATGTCTGGGACTCGTCCATGGTGTTGCTTGGCGATTGTATTTGGGGAAGTGATAGCAGTTCCGGTCTTGCTTTTTGAGATTTGGGTAGAGTGAAAAAGGTTACACTTGGTGGCTCTCTTTCGGCGAGGCCAAGCAACGTATAATCGCTTACTAAGAACGTTTACGACTTACTCAGTAAGAGTGGTTGATTCTATTGTCAGAGGAAACACTGAAATTTGATTCGAAATATATGATGCGAATGTGAATTGCTGTTTATGAATGCAATTCATGGTATTGGCAACTGACCTTTTTTGAGTTGATCAAGAGAATATATGGATTGCCCAACTGCCACGCTTTTAGTACAAGAGCAGTTTGCTTTCAATGCTTAACTATAAAAATTTAGCGTTTGAACCGTGTAGCGTTTTTCAATCTGCAATGTTAAACACATTATGAAGACATTCGTTTTGAAATTGTACAATTGTAATATTTGGCGCTTATATTGCTTCAATTTAACGGCTCAAAATGGTCATTTCAGCATTTGAATCCTGAAAAGAGCGGAACGACCTTCCACAATAGTTATCTTTTTGCAGGGTGCGACCGGATATCCGGTTACGGTTTAATAGCCGTCAAAAACTGATACCAGGTTCCCGTGTAATTTCGGTCAAAAACTGACACCCTGTTCCATTGTGCTGTATAAACTTACGGAGTCAGGATATTTGCGGTGGTGGTCCTATTTCAAAAATATTGCTTTTTACAATTATGCGTCTTAACATCTTGGTGCAATTGCATTTTTGGGTAAGTCAAGAAGTTCAAGTTTTGATACGCTGAAGTAGAAATCAAAAATTCCAGCCAACAATTAATTCTAATTCATTCAGTGACGTACAGTTATTGTGCGACTCAAATACTTCAACCAGTGCACAAATTTAAATGCTCCATTGAATTAATAACCGGTTCCGGTATCCGGAAAGAAAGATTATATCCGGTCGCACTATGCCGTTATATGTATTGCAGGGTTGCGTTGCGATATGTTTAGTGGAAAATCAAACTACATGTTATTATGACACTTGATTAACCTGATATGAATTTTTATGGAGGTAAATCAAGTAAAATATATCTCCTTTCTGTTGTTAAATGTTTTATATATTCCATGAGCTGTTACACTTACTTTTACTTAGTGCTATGTAAAATTTGGGCTGTGCCGATTTAAACGGTAGAATTGCAGATTGCCTCAGACTTGTCTTTTGACCAGGAATGTGTGAGCGTATATTTCGACAAAATTATTGCTGATTTCTTATTGCCAGCTGATTTTTATGTACCTCCAGCTCCGGTATTTTTTACCTCCGCTTGTACTAATGGTTTTTGAAGCTAAATTTGGGCCGTTAAACCAGAGAAATTATCGATTATACTCATAGTTTAAGTTGTGTCATTTAAACATCATTCAATGCTTATACGATGCAAAATTGTTCAATTTGATATGAACAATGGAATTCATGCTAAATGTTTGGTGTGTGCGTCCGTACTTCTACCTAAACTATTATAATATGTCTTCTGTTCTCATTATTTTGATTAAACTGTATGATCAGCGATTAACATGGTTCTATTTTTTGAGAAGGTCAGTTACGCATCAGATTTTCAGTTCGAGATATTTTGGACGAACGCCGGCGGGGGATAAAAGAGTACACACATTAACATTGCATACTTCAAATAAGTTCTATAGCAAATACCAATAACGGATTTTGGGGTTTCGCGGGCAGGGTGCAACCGGAGGTAAAACATACCGGAGCCGGAGAGCAATGAAACTTGCCGGAACCGGAGGTGAGGCGAAATTAGGTGGTAAAAATGATGGTTAACTAGTTAATTTTAGCCAATATCTGCAATATGTTGTCAAGTTTTTGGTTTTACGCTAATCTGTCAAATTTTGGAAATTCTATCCTGAAAATTATGACAAGAGTAAAACAAAACGCGGTAAACAGATAAATTTTGTGATACAAATATACATATATAGAAACAATATCCAACCTCAGATCTCCCTAGCCAGAAAATCTTAGATCTTTGATGCAAAGTATGCAGTTTTGCGTTATGGTTTCAGGAACTATAGGCCCTTTTGTATTATTTCACTGTTACCATTCATTATGTTTAAATGGATCTTAGCTTAGACTTTAAACGTCGCCATATATACCAGGGTGCGATCGGATACCAAATACTCGCCGGGCCGGAATATCGAAATCGGAATTTTTAAATTTTAATTCTATTTGCTGTGGTATGTTACATAAGAATTCTATTTGCTGTGGTATGTTACATAAGAATTCTGTATCATTTATCTATTAAATTGCTTTCGATGAGTTAATTTCAGGCACTCTAAATCAATATTAAATTATTTGTTAAATCATCCGTATAGTCAAAAAATTTCTATTTCCGACTCCGAGTAGAATTAGGTATAAATTTGCTGTTCCGATTCCGGTATAATCCAGTTCCGCTTTGCACCCTACTAGATTGCATTCAAATATCAAAACATAGCTTACAATTCTTCCTTCCGTGTCTTACGGTACCCAAAGTGTTTACGTGAGACAAAGTTTAACATTTCACGTCGACGTTTGGCCCATGTTCCTTTTAACGGGTTTAGCTTTTCCGTAGGTATTATAAAACAAAGGTGACTAAGATCACGGATGGGAGTCTCAGTCTCGGCAAGTCTCGGTATTTGGCAGGTCTCTTTGGTTTGAAACTAACTTAGACTTTAAACGTGGCTTAATTAAAGTGTTATGGCCTCGGTTGGAGACGGTATTAAATAACCAACCGCTTTTGAAAGAACTTAGCTGTTGTTTCGACTCGGACACGGTGTCACACATTCAATCATTGTATCAAAATGTTCATTCCAAGGCATGCATGAAATATTGCAAGCCCTCTTGTCATGCCATTTATCGGATTGGTATAATTCTGGTTAACACTACTGAATTTTCATTGTTACGCAATAATTATTAGCAGATACACTGAAAACACAAAAAACTTAAAACACAAAAAAACTACGAAAAAAAGCATTGACCATAATGCTGACCGAGACCAAGATTTTCATGGCCGGTCTCCGCCCATCCCTGGCTAGGATTAAAGGCTATTATTTTTGCTTAGGCTTAGGGTTAGTTATAGACCCATTTTTACACCGAAGTTTATGATTAGCCTTAGGAATAATAGAAATATGACACTGGTCATCTATATATGTTTTTAGCGTTATTGTAGCCCAATAAAGATTGTGAATGTACACGGTCACATGCAAACATTTACATTACTTGTGTTACAAAAAATATGTAAATCAATCAGTTCGATGGGACCTGGAATAAATACCAATGATGGCACAAATGTTTTGAAATTTTAAAAAATAATATCCGGCAAGTAAAAATACCGGAGCCTGTGCCGGATTTCGATGTTTTGCCGGAGCCGGAGGCGGATATCCGGTCGAACCCTGATATATACTTACAATATCCAACCTCAGATCTCCCCAACCAGAAAATCTTAGATCTTTGATGCAAAGTATGCATTTTTGCATTATGGTTTCAGGAACTATAGGCCCTTTTATAATATTTCACTGATATCATTCATTATGTTCTAATGGATCTTAGCTTAGACTTTAAACGTGGCTTAATTAAAGTGTTATGGCCACGGCTGGAGACGGTACTAGATGGTCAAACGCTTTTGAAAGGGCTTAGCTGTTATTTCGACACGGACACGGTGTCACACATAGAATCGTTCTCTCAAAATGATCATTCCAAAGCAATGAATGCAATATTGCAAGCACTCTTGCTATGCAATTCATCGGAATGGTATAGCATTCTGGTTAACACTGTACATCAATGTGGACCGAATGGGAAGACAATGGAAGAATGGTTACGGTGTGCGCAAGCGAAAGATTTGTGTCATTACGATTTGGTAATGTGTAAAGTAGCTACGACGAATGTTACGTCAATGATTGATGTTTGCCGGCTAGCAAAAGTTATGAATGAAACTCAAGTTATGAATAATGTAAAAGTTATCGATAAAGATGAAGTTGTCAATGAAGCTAACGATATGAATGGACGAGGTGTGTTTTACGATGGATTTTGTGCTGAAATTCAAGTGTCGCAACAGTTTAGCGGTAGCGACGCGGCGATGTGTTTATTTTTCGTTGAATTGCCAAGGCATTGTGAACAATGGTATGTACGTTTTATGCAAGCGCTTCATAAGTGTGGTATGAGGGCCGCGGCTAACTTAATCGATCCTGATTGGTTTTGTGAATCGAAAACGGACGAATTTCACGTTAACGGGACCGTGACAGAACTGAATGGAAACAAAGTAGGCGAAGATGTAGCGTTTGTAACGTCATCAGATGCAATTTCAAATGCGGATCGGTTTGTGATTGACAAAGATTCACTTGCCTTCAAGAATTATATGAAAAAGTTGAATGCTGGGAAAGATGACAAAGTGGAAAAGACCAGTGCGTTGGCGCAACATTTGGCCGATCGAAAACAAACAGAAACGCTGAAGTTGAGGAATTACCAAAATGAAATTGCAGCTGAAGCTTTGAACGGCCGCAATGTAATTATAATGGCGCCGACCGGATCTGGGAAAACATTTGTCGCAGTTCGTGTTATTCTTGATCATTTAGAGAAGCCGCATAGCAGAAAGGTATGCTTTTTATACTGCACTTGTCAGGGTGCAACCGAAATTCCGGTTCCGGCGTTTTTTCACGTTTTGTAGGAAGCTTTTTTAAAGCTACTTTCTGGCGATACAAATAAAATAGATTTAATTAGTATAATATATAAACCTTGACAATCACCGAAAATGAGCCATCGAAGGTAGATTTCGATTCCATGGATAATGAAAATCTAAAATACAGCAGATTAAGTGTATACCTATTTTCGACTAAGGTTATTTCACCAATAATACAGCAAAAAGAAAATAAAAATGAATTTTCGGTGGCACGTATTTTTCGCCTTCAGGTTCGTGGCAATTATTTCAAATTCCGGTTCCCGTAAATCGTAAGTTCGGTTGCACCCTGCCAATTGAATTGTACTTTCCAGGGTACGGTGTTATGTTTGATATTCGGTCCTACAAAAAATTGATATCCGACTTCGGTTCTTCAAAGTTTGTGTGGAATTGGAACATAACTGTGCTTTTTAACAATTGGTGCGGTGATCTTTGACGTAAAATATTCTTAAGTCACATTCACATGTGCTTGTTTTTGCTGCGAGAACGTGCAACGGTAGGTTTCGGGTGCAAATTGTGGGCAGATACAAATTTTAGATGAAAAAACATGCACTTGCAAATTGCACGTTTGAGTTCTTGCTGCAAAAACTTGCATATGCTTGGTAATTGGGTTTAAGTTCCGTACAAAATGCTAGCAAGACTCGACGCTAAAATTTTCGAAAGCAATCAAGGCGTGATTCCATGCCATGCCAAAGGCTCTGCTCCTTTAGGTACTTGTAGGTGTTACATGTTATATGTCAATGTGTGCTTGTAGTTCTGAAAGGTGACATAATTTCACTTGTTCGTAGTTCGTGTCTCCCCTGGATTTCAGGTAATCTTTTTTGTTCCAACAGTCGACCTGGTTGATCAACAGTATAAAGTCATCAACCGGTATTTGCCTGGCCGCTATCGAATTGTTTCAATTCGCGGTGGTCCGTTATCAGCGTCGGCAATTCCGAAGCCGCAACTAATTCGTGACGCTCACGTCATTGTAATGACACCAGCAATTTTGCTGAACTTGATCTGTGATACAGAAAGTTCGGACTCAAACCAGTCCCATAGTAGCAACCGGATACGGTTGTGTGATTTTTCGTTGTTTGTATTCGATGAATGTCATCATTTGGCCAAAGGTCACCCGTACAACGCGATTATGATCCAGTATACAGAAGCTATTACGTCTGGAGCTGCTGTGAGAAGACGAGACGCCACTGGGGATGCTAGAAACTGTGGTGGTGGCGGTGGTGATGGTGGTAGCAAAGCTAACTGTACGCCTGTGAGTGTATTGCCTCAAGTGATTGGTCTGACAGCGTCACTTGGCGTTGATAAAGCGTCTTCTGATCAGGGTGCTCGTGAAGCCATACTGGATATGTGTTCACGGGCGGATTGCGAACAGTTGGTCACTATTCGCAAGCACCGCGAGGAATTGCAGCAGCACGTTGCAGTGCCTCGCGATGAACTGGTTCGAGTGCCTTCTACTCATGCTCGACATCCGTTTTCAATTCATGTGAGTGAAATGATGGAAAAAATCGAAAACGATAGGTTGCGACCGTTGCTAGATCAATTTTCACAGCTCAAAGCCGTCAACGTGAAGCCACCTGACAAGCGCTGGTCGCCTGCTTATACGGGTAAGAAGCGTAAATGCAGCGCTACCGACACTTAAAAATTTCAATGTGATCCGGCGTCCGTACGTCATCTTGCGGCGTCGTACGCGAATTACCATCCGGCAAAATGCGCTGTTTGCGTATGTTGCAGCACGACGACACGCAGCAAGTTTAGTGACACCATTGGGAATCTGATATGAAAGAAATAATACAGGTTGAAGTTAACTGCATTAGCAAGTAGGAAAATGTACGTAGAGATATCGCGGGGCCTAACTCCGGTACCGGGACTCTATACAATCCCATCACGCTCGGTTCTCGTTTGAAAAATATACAATCACAAGAAATCACTGTATACGGTATTTTTATTTTCCCACGGTTTGCTGCAGGATGCAAAGTGGAACTGGATTATATCCTAATCGGAACAGCAAATTTATACCGGAAACGGAATCGGAAATCCAATTTTTATGATTAGGTATACGGATACAATTTTCAAAAACGTCGCATGTAGAGAATTTTTTGGTTCTGCAAATCTAAGATACAATCAATTACTGTTATTTTCAAAATTAAACGGTTGTTTTGCGTGTTTAGATGTTCTGATCAAGAAAATATTTCTGTAATATATCGCAACGTGCGAATTAAAATAATTAAGATATCAAAATCGCGTCGGAATCGGAATTCCGCTTGCACCCTGGCTTGCTCTAAACACTACACAATATATGGATTGTTTATTGTTCCACTGTTAGCCGTCATTTGGGTATTAGGTATACGTATTGCTGAAAAGTATAACATAACTTTATATTATGCCATTATTTATGTCAAAAATCAGAATTTATCGCTATTAACTTTGTCCAAACGACAAAAATCAAAGGTTCGGATTGGAATTCGGATTTAACTTTTTTCTCGACGCTATCATGTTGGATACCTCACCTAACACTCCCATGGATCTGTTATATTTAGTGGTTATTGCTACAGGTTACGTATCGAATTTACGTTGGAATGTGCCTGTAATTCATGACGATGGTGCCAAAGCGTCAATGATGAAATGTATTCGCCAATTGACGGCATTCCACGAATCTCTCACAATCAACGCTCACGTTCCAACAAAGTATGCGCTGGACTTTCTCAACGAGTTTATGGTTGATGTTGCCCGTAAAAGCGCCGCTTCAGTCGCGACTGACGAACAAGATGACCAATGGTTGATTGGTTTATACGAACGAAAAACACCATTTCTCAAAGCGGCCTGCGAAGGTAAGCCATCACAGCTAGCGATTAGCTTACGGAAAATTTTGGTCGACGAGTATACGGAGAGGCCTGAGTCCCGAACGATTGTTTTTGTTCAAACGCGGGCGTTAACATTGGCGTTGTTGCGGTATTTTGCTAGCGATCAAGAATTGCGGAAGTTGAACGCTGGCCGGCTGGTTGGAGGAGGCACTGGAAGCGGTGGGAATAGCTCAGCGGCTATTGGGAGCCGAATCGAATTTTATCAATCTGCGTCACAAACTGATTGTGAGCAAAGAGAGACGCTGGAGCGGTTTCGCGACGGACGTCATAAAGTACTGATTGCGACTAGCGTTGCCGAAGAGGGCATTGATGTTGAAAGATGTAACTTGGTTGTTAAATATAATCATGTCACCAATGAAACAGCACTGATTCAACGGAGAGGTCGAGGGCGCGCAGCCGGTAGTCGGTCAATATTGCTGGCTCAAGACGGTTGGATTGCTGATAAAGAAATGACGAATATGTTACGCGAAACGCTAATGCGGCGAGCGGTTGCGGCCATAGCTCAAGCTGGGACGGTGTGGTTTGTAAGTGAAGTTGCTAGACGACAGAAGCAGGACGCTATGAACCGTGCAATTGAACGAAATAAGCTCGTTGAGGCGTCTAGACGGCTTGGTAATAAAACGTTTATTCTTCAGTGTGCGTCTTGCATCCAACACCTTGCTGAATCAAACCAAATGCGGCATATCAACGGACAGCATTATGTTTGTGTCGATGTTGATGTATGGACGCGGATTGCAGTTGAGTCGAAGCCAGAAATTGAAATGTTCGAAACGACAGCGGTTGTGGGCAAGACTAAGTGTCGTGGTTGCTCTGAACAAATTGGATCGGTGATCAAGTATCAAAATGCGTATTTGCCGTCGATTAAAGCGGATGCTGTCGCTCTAATTGAGTCCGAATCGCGAACGAAAGTTGCACCGGTGAGAAAGTGGAAAAAAATTGTCGAAAAGTACTTTGTCGTTGCGTCGATTAAATCACAAGATTGGATTGCAATGATACGAGCATTGCATGCGCCTAAAGAACTCGATGACGTCATACGCCGGTGGGGTGAGGAGCAAGCGAAGGCGCGGGCCGCTGGGAACAATGGGACGGCCGGGAATAGACCACAGACAAGCAGTGGCATACAGGGTGATGCGAGAATTCAAAGCCAGGAGGAGACAGCCGGTCAAAAGGACCTGATTGAATTTTAGGTTTGTTTGATTTTGATGGGTAATTTAATACGAAAATGAAAATTTTACTACTTAATGCCTGTTTTTGCTTTTGTTTCACGTTTTGTACGACTATATTTAACCTTTATTTGTTGAACTACGTATGTCCGTATAACGGAACTGGATGTTGGCACTTGCGGTCACCTGTGTTTGTGGCATGGTAATTGATTTATCGAGTTCAGGTGAGCAAGTAGCTGATTTGTTTGCTAGTGGAGTAAATTCAATGCATCATGTTTAGATTGGCCGTGCTCAAAATGCGATGGTTTGTATTATTGAGGCGACTGAACGAAATACGATTGCGATTATTGAATCGCGGTGAGAACGTGGGATCGCGGTTATACCGCGATTCTAATCGCGACTATAGTCATGATGGTTCTGGTTCTTACCTGTGAAAAAATACGTTTTGTCATAAATTTTTCTTGCTCTTGACTATACTGATGTCTTTTGCATGTCCGTCAAATGGGTTTGTTTATGCAGTATGGATGTGCATAAAAATATTGTACATATACTTACTCTATTAACATTACGCTATATATTGCTGGCAAGATGCTGCCGGTTATCCCAATGCGTATCCGGTATAAGCCTACCAGATACCGGATATTTACGGTTGTGGTCCCGAATACCATAAAGCAGCTTTTGACAAGTGTACATATTTAACATCATGCTTTGATTACGTTTCCGGCCAGCTAAAGTTAAGTTTTTCACTCACTGAAATAAAATCAAAACTCTAAGCTAACAGTTAAACATATACTTTGGCGCCACGCGATTACATTCAACATAGCGAATATTTATTGCCAAATTCAGTTAATATCCGGTTCCCGTACAAAATACAATGTCCCGCTTCGGTTCCGGAATCCGGTATATTAATATCCGGTCGCACTTTCATTACAATGCATTTATGAGGCACGTAACTGACTTGGCATCTCAGTCATTGCGTTTTAGGTTTCGCTTCAGAAAAAAGTTTTGTTAGTCGGAAACTTTAACATTAAATTGTTTTTTGATGCAACCGATGTGCGAGAAGCTGACGTTAGGATCGCGTCAAGCTTTGTACCAAAAGGAGTACTTTTCTAACGTCTCGCAGTAAAATATGTCAAGAATAAAGCTAATTTACTGGCTTCACCGTGGCTAAGAGGATACTCAACATTCTACCTGTTTTATGCATGAGAGCAAAGTCAGACCCTTTTGCAGTTTCTTCCTGAATAGCAATTTGGCCTACGACATATATCGCGTAATTTATTATTACAGATTGCCGCAATTGTTCGATATGAAATAAAATACACGACATTTATTCAAATTCTTAAAAATTTCGGCGCAACCACTATTTCTTTAAAATTTTATAAAGCCCTGTGAATATTTGCATGCCTCAATTTCCGGTATATAAATCCGGTGTTTTTCACTGTCCGGTTTTGGTAAGAGTATTTTCGCTATTGAATGTTTTTCTCATTAGAAAATTTAAGAAACATTGGCATATATATTCCAACTTATTTTTCTAATATTGTATGATCGTGTATTGCCAAAATTGTCAATCTGAGTCATACTCCATAATTTATTATACGTTTCCAGCTATTGCATTTGTTTCAGAATTTTGGCATTACAAACGATGTGTTTATGCGGGATTCACGTCATAACTGGGGCAGCACGGAACACGATTTATCCGTGTTGTTTGGAGGTGAACCTAAAAGTTTGTGATCTGAATAGCTGTTACGTTGAGAAAATGTGAATGTCACATGGCATTGGCTTGCAAATTCACTATCTTCACTAAGCATCGTATGCAAACAGCCATATGTCACATGATACCACGAGACATGTATACCAACATCACATTTCGGAATTGTACCGAATATTACATGATATTGTGCAGGACAATTTAAATTGTGCGCACTAATAACACAATGAAATGTTAGATGATGTAGCTTCGAGTGATTTCCAATTCTGAATTAACGGAAATTTTGTCTAATTATTTTCCTAAATACAAATAACTAGTCGTCAAATTAGAACATCATGTGATATTCCACAGGACATTCAGGCCACTTTATCACAAACTTGCAGACATTTTTAAACATGTTATAAACACAGGCGGACAGTATTTGGAATATAATATGATATTGCAGTGCAAACAGTGAATGTCACATCAGCGTAGCACACTCAAATTTTTTGAATTTGATAGCGGATCAACGTGCAGACAAATGTTACCCTATAGATTGTAAATTGTGACAGACGTGTTCCAGGTTGCCTCAGTTATAGCGTGAACACGCATTACACCATTAAAGTGATAAAATAGCATTAAAACTAAATTTTTCGGTAGTAAGTATTTTTGGCTTCCCGTTCCGGCTCCGGTGGCGGTATTTTATAATTGCGGTTGCACCCTGCTCAGTATGTGTTGGCAGAATAATAAAACATCTGTGAAACTTGTATTTTTATCGCTTTTACGTTTCCCTTATCCGTTTACACGCTGTTAACCTTTCAACGTACTTTTGTTGCTTTAGAACAACTTAAACTAAATGTGTAGGTATTATGATTTAATATTTTGAGTAAATTGTTATATACGTGTGGTTCTTATCATTGTTCATTGAACAAAGAGCGCTTAAGATTTAGAACCGCGTGACGCGAGATTATTTTGTAAACATTTTACATTTTCGTTCAAATTTAGTCAAAAATTGATTTACCGATTTAACACCGGAGTGTCACTGTTTAAACTGGACCAACGTTTGATTTGTGTTAAGTTTAGTTCACCTTTTACTGGCAAAAATTTTATCCTGGTCTATATACATGCGCAAAGCAGTACAGCGGGGCAAAATGAATCACTACGTTCACCAGCGTACAACCGGAGGTCTGCCTCCGTCCCCAGTGCAATTCTTGCCGGAGGTTTCGGTAATTTCGGTAGTAGAATTTTTCTTAATTTTGCAAAATTTATGAAGCGCGTTGCGTTTTACTTTTGTCACAATTTTCAGGAAAGAGTCCGGAATTTCGCAGAAAATTAGCGTAAAACCAAACAACAACATATTGCAGATACTTGCTAAAATTAACTAATTAACCATCATTTTTACCACTTAATTTCGCCTCCGGCTCCGGCAAGTTTTGTTGACCTCCGGCTCCGGTATTTTTCACTCCTGGTTGCACCCTTACGTTCACTCGTTTCGCCAATGTGAAGAACCGGGGTGGAACTGTATTATAAGCATATTCCTAAGCCTAAGCGTAAGAATGAGCATATTCATTAGCGTAACGCCAGGCAGAAAAATTAATCTTAGCTAAGCGTACTCTGTTCTAGTCCCGCAGAAAAACGTTCCGCGCTTGATTTTTACATGTGCCATACATTTTTAGGTATTAACACTTTTAAGCCTAAAAAGATTTGACATCCAAAGTTGTTGAATTTAGAAACTCGTACAAGAATTTTCTTACGCTATACTAATGTTGAATATTTTGCAAGCTTGTTTCGTGTTTTAACTGAAGTTGTTAATAAACCTTGTAAAATATGACTGCTGATCATGTAACCGTTTATAAACCGGTGTAAATACGCAGATGCGTAATTCAAGATCATTCTCTAGCCGTACAGAGCAATGCTGTCATCTGGGATCTCGGAATTTTACCGAAATGATGCTGTAAAGCAACCGGTATCCCCTGGCGGTAGTAGCGCCAGACAGCAGTTCGTTCCCCCTCGTCCGGTTACCGATTCTTCGGGTTTGGGTCAAAGCTGTGCGTACTGCCCAAGAGCGACTCCAGTATTTAAATCACCTCAATTGTTTGCTGATCATTTGCGTGCGTTTCATGCGACGCGCGAAGGCGGTTCGTTTGTGTGCCGGTAAGTGATCCGGTGGGTATTTGGGCCCCACCCCCTTTGCGGAAATGGGCACGCCGTTGTAAAGCCTCAACCAGGGGCGCAACAGTTTAATCCAGAAACAGGAGGCACATACGCAGAGGTGCAATATATTATGTCGGAAGGGCACTCGTGAGCGGAATGAGCGTGCTGGTGCCCGGGGGGGGGGGGGGCGATTTACCGCGGCACTGTTAGCGATGGATGAAATGTCATAATTTTCTGTAGATATTAAGGGGTATACGTTGCAATCATTGACCAAAAAATATTCAGTGTATAAGAAACTGAGGTTTGAACCGTAGAGTGTAACGGAAGGAACGCATAAAATAGTTCAAATTTGGTTTAATTTTACAACTTTGTCAGAAATTTCGTTGAGTGAGTCTGCGTGAGAGGTATTTTGAGAGGATGTGCGGCTCCAATTGAGTGCGCTTCGCTTGGCGCTGAGTAGGGATGCGCAGATATCATTGGTCAGGTTTATGGTTGAGTCAGTTTGTGTCAGAGTATGCAAAGCGTTGTATTTTGATGAGCGTGACGTGTGATGTTGTACGGCTTACACCACTAATCAAATAACAGCTGGACGCAGTTTGAAAATAATCAACTTATTTTTAACGACTCGACTACTTTTCAGGTATGGACCAAACAAAATTTGCAAAACACTGCCATTAGAGGGTGTCTCAGACGTTGACTATGAAAAACATATTATGAAGGCGCATATTGCCGGATATCAGTATGGTAAGAATGGAATAATTATTGTAATATTTGTGTAGTATGCGGTATGAATAAATGTGTTTTTTGAGGCATTTCAGTATTATATGGTTGTTATTAATAGGGATTCTTTAGTTAGTTTTATATGACGTTTATGTTTTGGGCAGATTTTCGATGGTAAAATTAAAAAATGGCTCAACGGAGTTGCGATGATATGATAAATATACTTCTCTTTGTCAAACCTATTTATCAAAAATTTAAATATTTTGTCAAAAATAGAATTTATAAAACGGCGAACAGTGTAAGCAGTTTGTTCCGAAATTTCTGGATCCGCTATTAGCTGCAACTTAACTATTTGCATATTTCTCGCTTTAGTGCTTCGCTGTGTTGTTCTGTGGTTATTTATCCAACTGTTATTTTTCTTGCAATCCTTTTAGGCAGCAGTGGTCCCGTTCAATCACAACTCTCAAGCACACAGCCGAGTTCGACCAGTAGCGTGTCAGGTAGAAACAGACCGGCATTTGCAAGCGAAGAACAGTCGTCGAAAATGTCTGTGATATTGAGCCCGGACGAACAGCCGTGGACAATTTATAACTCCTGTGTCAATTTGCCTGCAGCTCTAAATGATCCGAGGTAAAATAAAGAAGTATCCATGTAAAGTCTTGGAAAAATTTGAAAAAATTGACGGTTGGATCATATAATCAAAAGATTTCAATTATTGTAAAACTAAA
This sequence comes from Enoplolaimus lenunculus, assembly GCA_030248215.1. Taxonomy (NCBI): domain Eukaryota; kingdom Metazoa; phylum Nematoda; class Enoplea; order Enoplida; family Thoracostomopsidae; genus Enoplolaimus; species Enoplolaimus lenunculus. The sequence continues at coordinate 16,125 of JASANG010000975.1, forward strand.
ATAATGCATTATTATTATTATTATTATTATAAATTATATTTGATAAAGTCAAAAGCAAGTGATAAATAAGCCAATAATTGCATCTGTATGAAGGTAAAATTAATGCATGGTTTTAGGGAAATTAGCATAGTCATAGAGAAGTGCTGGAACATCAGAAGAATGTAATTTAATGGAGTTTGATTTGCAGGTTTAAAAGTTACAAGATCTATCGGCGACTGGTGTCAGACGCTATGCACAATTGAGAACCTCCAGCAAACAGTCGAAATTTAGCTCCGGCTCCTCTATGTTTTCGGTCTCCGGTTGAACCCTTAATTTAAGTAAACTTGGGTAATGATTGCGCTAAATCCTTAACCAGTTAGCAGTAAGTTTTCAAACTGGCGGCGAACTGCTGCTGTCGCGTATCTCAAAATTTGCATACATGTAGGACAGTTGGAATGTGAAAAATTTGCTGAATTTGGGAATTTTAACACTCACAGATTCTAAAGTTAGAGACCTATCACCAACGGGAGTTTTTGATAAGTACACACTATGCACATTTTGAGAGTGCATGCTCTTGTATGAAAATTGTTTCAGGAAATCACGCGTTGATGCCTCGGTATTTTTCATTCGTCATTGGGGAGAAGCATTTGTTGATCGAACTGAAATTCGACCGTCGATATATTTACCAAAAATCACTGAAGCTCATTTCCATGACTTTGTTGCGGCACATTCAAGGGTGAGAGTTTTTCGATGCTTTCGTTGACTTAGGTGCTGTCCGGCGCCGTGTCGTATCGTTAGGCACCGCACGTAGTAGAGCTGCTACGGTGCCAGGATTTTGCCGCAGTAGTGGACGGTGCCAGCCGGAACAAGCCAACCGGACCAAATGTTGTGTTTGTCGCTTGTTTCTTATGTGAAATATTCGTTTAGGATCATTTTGTTGAAGTAGTTTCCGGTGAACTAAAAAGAACAGACCATGTTTGTGTTAAAGCAAAATGTTTTTTTGGAATTACAAAACTATTTTGATCCTTGAGTAAAGTAGTAAAGGCAGGCTCATGTAACTCTGAGTATTCGCGGTATCGCCAACGTGAGTTGCGGGTTCAACTTGGGAACTGGTTGGAAAAGGGAGTATGATTTCGAGGACGGAAGAGGAATTTTCACCAACAAATAGCACCCCGCTACATTATAATTGAAAAATCATACTAAAAAGAATGTTTGATGCTCAAAAAAAGTTAAAATTTTAAGGCAGAAAAATGCTTAACCGAGAGACTTGATTCGGATAGGAAAATTATTTTTTCGGCTTTGGCCGGATGAGTGAGAGGCCACATCTCGGTAGCAAACCTACAGTACTATTTATCGTCGTAACCTTCTGAACAGAAGTTTGTGACGTTGACTGGGAACAAAGATGTGATTATATTTGACTTTTCACATGTGAATCAAGATCTAAATTTGTATGTTATTCCAATTTACAATACGATAGTTTAGTGAATTTGTACCCCGGTTGTGGCAAACTTAATCGAATAGTGTTCTTGAACGTCCGGCCAATTTGGCAAAAAAAACTAATTTTATTGTTGTGCTTTGTTTTAGCCGTACCGAAAATTATGTCGAAATCAAAGAAAGATTTTGCAAATCGAAGAGCAAAAATCGAGGAAACCGAATGATTCCGGTATGTATATATCAAGGTTCCATGAGTTTTTAAGATGATTGAAGTTAGATTTTGCTTGTTTTGTTTTGTTTCGTTCATTTGCAGTTATTCTGTTGGTTTTTTCTTAGTAAATATTCCGAGTTGTTACGTGTATTCCGTCAGGTATATAACCAACTTTTGCTAAAACTGTGAAAAGTCATACACCTTCAACTTTTTAATTGAATTACTAAAACTTGATTCCATTTCCGGTTCCTCGGGTATTCTGTTCTGTTTGTTTCTTCTGTTATTTTGTTCTGTTTGTTTCTTTTGTGCATTTATTTACGTATTAGGTGTTGATTTTGTTAGAGCCCAAATCATGCTATATATTATTATTATTTTTTAAATTTTCATAAAATTCGTGTCGGCTTTGCTGAAGTTCTTGACTTCATGTTGCTTGTAACCACACTGCTTTCATGATTTCATTTCGTTAGCATATAATTTGTACTCTGTGTAACGTATAGTTAACTCAAATAGGTGGCTTTTTAATTCATTTTAAAGCTTTTTGATGACCTGAAAACAAAGTGAGATATACTGAATTTAAAGTTGAAAACGTTGGCGAATAAATACACGTGACTATTGATATCACTATTACTTTCTATTTTGATCTGACCGTCCGAGCTATATATTTTTAGAATCTTGGCGATCTGTGCTGAATCAAGTACCGAAGATATTTCTTGATCCAGGGTTCAATTTAGCGTCGTTGACAACGTTTGCTGCGGTATTTTTGTCTCCTGATATTATTCCTAGTTCAACGTTGGCGGATGATAACAAAGACCTGCATAGAGACGAATATTCAAATTCAACAAAGGTTTGTGAAGAATCGTTTTGTTATTGGCTCTGCCCTCGGGCGCTGATTCTTATTTTTGCTCTTGGCAGATTTCAAAGAAATATGTACTATGAATACATAAGAATGTTTTTATTGAAAATGTTAGCTGAATTTATAAATTCTGAACTACAATTTTTCTTAATACCAAAGTATCAATATTTAATTACTCCGGTGTACGCAAATTTCACAAAGTTTGTGTATATTTAAAACGATAGGAAATCGAATCTGAACTGCAGTCTATTAAAGCAAATAGGGTCATGCAGCACATAATGTTCCAGGACCATAATTTTTATTTTGCCAGCTGATACGGATTTTAAAACCGGCAAATTTGAGCGCCAGTCGCTCAGCTAAAGAAAGAAAACTTGATGCTTAAGTAACTTTAGCGTAGTATGTGCTGTTATAGCATCTTCGTGTAGCCAGTCAGTTGCTTCACTCGGTAACTCGGACCGCCGGCACCACGCTACCAACTGCGCGAGAGTTCCCGTTGAAGCCATTACATGTAGCTTCACTCACTCAGGGCTACGCCAAAGGTCAATTTTCAGACTAAGAAAAACAAAATATATCTTCCAAAAAACTAAGTAATAAAATAAGCGTTTTTTAAACATTTTGTTCTTATGTAAAGTTATGTTAAAAACATTAGTATATGGATTTATGTAAAGGAAGTTGATTATGAGATTCATAGGACAACTCTGTTGTTGAGCGAAGCGACAATTTGGGCGAAGCTCAGATTCTCGCAAAGCATTTTATGCTTGTGGTAGTTAGTTACATTACCAATGCCTGTCATTTTATTTTTGAACATTTTGTCAGTAAATATGTCAGAGCTACGCGTGGTTTGACTGTTTTTATTTTGGCTGGGTCATCTAGTGATGACTATGTAGTTGACTTTTAGTCAAATAACTTGTTTTAGTAATGAAACTGAAATTAGGTTTTGTGCACTTTTTCCACAAAGGCTTAGACTCAGGCGTAAATTTATGTTTAGGTAAATGTTTACCTAATCTAAGCATAAGCTTAAGCCTCAGCCAATGTCTTAACTTCCGTTATGAGAGAAAGTGTACAAGACTCTTGAAATCTTAATGGTTGTCTTCATAAGGTTTTTAAGAGTACAAAGTTAGTAACCCCCTTGTCATGCCAGCTGCTTCAAATGGCTTCAATTAGGTTAAGCTGACTGGTCTTAAGATTTTACATGTAACTGCATTTGGTTAATATATTAATAGTCTGCATTTTGTTTTACCCAATTGCGTTTTGTTATTTAAAAACGTGGTGGCAATGTTTGGTGTTAGTTGGTTCTTAGGTTTTTGGTTTAGTGTGGGATTACCGACGTTTGCGACCCGATCCCTCCATCAGATGCATTTGTGTTTTTGCTCCTTTTAGAATTTTTTTGGAAATTTACTCAGGTCTTTCGTAAACTGTGTTTTTAATTCAATACGGCCCGTGTTACTTTGTGGGGTGTGCCGGTTTTTTCGCAGGACTGCAATAGAGCCAGCTTAAACTTAGACTAATTTTTTCGTGGGCTTAGACTTAAGCCTAGTCTTAGTTACAGGCTTATCTTGACGCTGAACCTTAGGCCTGGAAATATTCTTATACTAATATTACGGAATCAAAATAACATTGGCCTTTTTAGGATAATACTGGCAAGTGCATTACTAGATCATCAGATGAATACGCCGATGTTAGCCGTCGTAGACCTGACACTACTTTACCTGACTTTCTTCAACAAACTGGCGATTTACCAACGATGTCGGGCCGGTCTACACATAGCGAACACGCTAGTAGTTGTGGCTTGAACGCAAGCTCACGTGGTAGACTTTTGATTGAAGAAGACTCTTTTCCGGGACCATGGGAAGGTTCAGGGATAGATTGTGAGGGACCAAGGAACGTTGAACGGGTTGCTTCGCCAAGTGAGTTATCGCTGATTTCAGGTGATTCCGCTGAAGATATGGGAAGGGGAGCAGGTGGGCCAATGCTGGCAGGTGGTGGTGGGATGTTCGAAACAACATCGCCGAAACGAACTTCTGGGGAGAGCGGCAGTCGAAAAATAGGACCTGGACCACAGTCGTCGTTGCTGAAAGGAAAATTGCAGCGGAATAATTTGTTAGATGATAAGGTAGCTGTTTTTTGCGTGATATAATAACTGCTTTTGGCAATTAGCATTCTGAACTTGTTTGGCTGTAATATAAAACTTCACTGCATAATGCGATAAAGATTCGTTTTTCAAATTTCAAAGTGAGGTTTGGTAGTTTTTCTAACTTCGGTTATGACGTTTTTAAAGGATGTTTTGATTGGAGAAATATCATCTTAGAAGCAAAAAACGTACTGAACTTGTGCTTGAAGATGTTTGTTTGGCTTTTATTGTTTATTTCAGTTGTCACATTATTTGGATATGGTTGAAGTTCAAATTGCACGTCAAATTTCTGGACAGTCCGCGGCATTTTTTAACGCAATGGCATGGCATGATGAACTACAACACTACTTAGCGTCAACGAAATCCGCTGTTCAGCTGCTTAGGCAAGAAAATTAGGAAGAGTATTAGTTAAACTTCTGGTATAATTTTGTCAAGTAGCTACGAAAATAGAGTAGATACTCTTAATCTTAATACTATTTTGTTGTGGTTTGGCAGTTTTTACATGTTTTGTTAATGGGAGACTGTTTTGTTTATATTCATTTGGGAACATAGTAAATATTGGGCAGTAAAAGTGTCTGACTCAAGCAAAAAATGAAACAAAACACACCAACTTAACAAGCGAAATATGATATTTCAGTGATGGTTTTATCTTGATGTATAATATTAATTCTATATTATATTGTCGGTTTCAGATCAAAGGTTGATTGTTTGGACAAAAATTTAGTTCAAAACGCCGTTCGTATGCTTGCTGTTGAACGAAAACGATCGAATGCAAATGCCGTGCTTGCAAAAGTAAATTGGGCTGTGCCGATTAATCGTCATCGGCATCGGTATCGGTAATAATCGGCACTTTTCGTGAGTATCGGCATCGGAATCGGCGCTGCAAAAAATTGCCGATTCTGTGCCGATGCTTTTTGCACATATAACAACAGCCAGTTGGAATGCTACCCGTTTCATTTCTGGGCACATATCTGTGTGTCTTGTCAGGAAAACAGTTGTCTTTTGCGTTTGTGTTTGAAAAAATTAATTAAAATGAACCGTTCTTATATAATTCTAATCGTTTATGATATTTAGGATTTAAGTATTCATGTAATGATGTAATTTAGTATCCTATCTCTTTATTGGGCATGGTATACTGAAGTTGGAATCAGCATCGGCATCGGTTCGGCATCGGCAAAATTACAAAATAACATTCGGCATAAAATTTTGGCATTAGCACATCCCTAATCGTAAGATTTGCGTACAGTGCTTTCAAACAATATATATCTAGTATAATATTTAAAACATTTTTTGCTCCTGGAATACTGCAATTTTAGGCGGAGGTACGGAATATGGACCCACGTAGGAATTTAATAAAAATAGTTCATTTTACAGATTTCGACGCGCTGAGTTCAACGGTGCCATTTTTAGCACTGCAGGGTCCCCGGTTCAATATGACCCTTTAAATTTTAACTTTTTACGATATAAAACAAGTACAAACAACAATCAAATCTGTGTATAGAATAAATCTGGATAAGCTTATATTTTACAAACATGTGAATGATAGATACTTCCTGCTCCAATGTGCGCAAGCTTACACAATAATTTCGAGGGCCATAACTTCTGAACCGTTCATCATGCAGACCTGTAAATGGTACAGTTGAATTTAGCTCGTCGATATCTATAGGATGGACCACTTTATATCCAAATCTTAGGGGATCCATATTTTATACCTCCGCCATAATTTTATTTGGTAAGGGTCAATATTTTGAACGGTATGTAGCTCCTATACCCGATTGATATTTCTGGATGTTGCAACGCTCGAAAAATTAACTGTTAGTCTACAAATTTTCCCTGCGGTTACCAGTTGTGAAGTATGGGTACGTTAACGTGTAAGCCGCCATTAATTTACAAAATTTAACTTCCTTGCATCGTTAGATTTTATGGAATTTCGAAGACTAAGAATACGGTTTTGATTTGGTTCTAGTACTTTGTTAAGGGGAGTTCACTGAAAGTAATCTTTTTATTTTGAATTTTATATTTTAGCTGAAGCTAGTCGAAACAGTACGTGATTCTCAATCAACTGTTCAAATGTTTCTATCGAATTATGATTTTTTGGGCGCTTTGGATTTAATTGCGTGTACACAATCGGTGCTACAACAAGAACTACGAGGTCTCCGGTGTTTCAGGTTCGTTTCTTGGTTTTTACGAATTTTAGGCAATTGTTTCAGGTCATGGCGTTTCGGGATGTTTTTGTTATAATTATTTATCTCGTTGTAACATTGTATACGTTTTAAATTTTAGCGTTGTGAACATTTTAAATCTTAGCCGGATTTTCCATTTTATATGTCCCCCTTATATTTTGTTCTACCTGGCGGTCCAAAATGATCCCCGGGCATTCAAGCTTGGCTTATTATTTTAACAATAGGCTTATTATTTTGTTTAAAGAGAACTTAGCTGTACTGTGCTATAATTTGAATACTGAACCAAGTGGATGACTTGTGTGTTATTCTTGAGTTCCAGGCACTTGAGTCATCAGTTAAGCGAGCTCGAAAAAATGATCAATTGCATTTTACAAGAAGAGTTTGTTAATTTCATCAAATCAGAATTAATGAAACCGTTTGCTGTTGCGGAGTCGATTGCGAACAAAGACGGCGATACGGATAGCTTGGCAAGCATTGATGTTGATATGGTAAGTTATTAACACGTCGTATTTTATGATGAGAACGGTCGAGGAATGTCTATCAATTCAAGAACAGGTTAGATACTTCTCAGCTTATTATAGCGGAAACGGAATAAATCCAACTCTTCATTTGGAGTTACATAATATGACGTGTTTTTTCCGTATTATTTTAGCCTACTTTGATGGTCTTAACACCTAAAAATATTAACCAGGTCCTATGCTTGGAAATGCTTGCTTTTAGAGTTAAAAGTATATTGAGATCCGAACACTTGCGCGATTAATGATTCCTTTGTCGTTACTTTCCCACCGTTGGTCTGCCACTATGCTGACTGTTTTCAATTTAGTGACACCATATAACCTCTAGCAGGTGTGTAAGTCTAAATATTGTGTTGGATGAGCTAGGAAAGACGCAATACAGCTGCGAATGGAGGTGGATTGTTGTTATTTTGTAATTATTGATGTAAGTTTGTTTACGCATCTTGGTGGTAATATGTAGTTTTTTTAAACGACAGGGTGTTTTGATTTGATTACGTAATATTTTTGTTTTACTTCAGAGTCAGATGAAATCCATTGTTCTTCCCATGTTACGATTGCGTGAATTTCGGTTCATCGCAGTGCTCAAGGAAGAAATTTCGGCTGCGGCGAAAAATATTTTGCGGGACGTAAGTTGTTTTCGATGCTTACTCAAAGAGAACATTTTTCAATTTTGTTAAGCAATTTTTTACCTCTGAAAATTTATATTTAGATTTAATACTCCGAAAAATTTTACAATTCTGTCATAGTCATGAACAATGCTATGTATGTATGGAATACGCTTGAGAGTAGCGCAGTTCGTACAACCACACGGGTTGTTTTGGTCAAACCAGGACATATTTTTTAACCAGTCAGTTAAATATTTTGTTTTTGTAATTTTCCGTTCGGTTCCTTCTACAATTTATATTTCGTTGTAGTGTCTAAATCAGTAAAATATACACATCCATTTGCGTTCAGTCTTTTACGCATATCCTCAAATGTGCGCAGCACCTAGCACTAGTTGGTGATAGGTTTTGTAACTTTATAATAAATGATTAGTGCGATGCGAAAAATTCATTTATGAAATTTTATATTTTAAGCTGTTACAGTTTGTTTTTCTGGTGACTTTTTAGTAACCGACGGTATGTAGGTGCTAAGGCGTAAGCATACAGTTAATAATACGGGTTCGTCTGTGTTTGTTTCAGACAATTCGCAGCATTATTGAAGAGTCAGATATTATTACGACGGCTGAGAATTCAAATGCAGCGTAAGTTTACTAGTTTAGATAATATATATAATGTTTTTATTTCAATCTCTTTTCATTTATTAAATTGCAGTGAAGAGTAGATCTACGAAAAATTTGGATATTTTAAGTTCGAAGTTGACGCAGATTTTAGTGAGCAACCGTGAAGGCTTTCCTTTGGAACCATTCGCCCTTTTTGCTCATGTTTCTGGAAAAACTGTCTTAAATGTTGAATCGCATCTTGGTCCGGGCATTCCGGTTCTTTCGGGTATTGTCAAAGAAACATTCCGCGTGCGGTCTCTACTTTTTGGATGTTGCAACTTTTATTTAAACTGGGCTCGCAATGGTGGGAGGGTAGACCCCCTCACGCTGTCAATCCCCCGAGTTTTGATTTTCTATCAGATTCGGGCCTATTACTTCGTTTTATAGTCAGTTTGCATCAAAATTTCAAATCGTCGTTGGTGTAAAAAATACATATGTAGTATAGTCTACATAAATAGCACAGAAACTAGTCATATAGCCGCGCAGCAAATAAAACCTGTTGTTGAGACTACAACAGTAGCAACTCTTAATATACGTGTACTGGCAAAAGGCAAAACGTCGCGTGGCACAGCACATTGTTAAAAACGAACAAAGCAGCATTAAGTTTATCACATGTGAACAAGCAAAATTACCCCAGGTTGAATCTGGGAGGATTGCAGGATAGCACCCCAGTTTTAGTGCCCCCTGGGATTTTCCTCCGGTTGAACCTGCACTCAAGACTCCAAACGAATACGGGAAGGGGGAAAGGCCTGTTAATGTGAAAAATATTAGACGTTGGACTGCCTGAATTTGACAAATTTTTGCTGGTCAGGCCAGATTTTAAAGAATTTCCAGACGGACGTATTTGTGTTTGCTAATGCGCTGTTTGCAATCAGCGAAAAATTATTGCCATTATATACAGTGTAATCCGGATATGAGATATTTTCTCTGGTCCCACACTAGAGCCTGTGTTAATGTATACCGGATATAAGAGACTTGGACATAAGGAAAACCAAACACGGATACAAGAGAAACCCGGACATAAGAGACTTCTCCGGTCCCGACAACTTTCTTCTACTTCCGGGTTGCACTGTATTTAATTTTCAAAACATAAATTTGAGTTCAGTTTTGATATTTCAGTACGTTGGCAGATCAAATGCGACAACTTAGTTTTGAAACGTGGAGTTTGCTGTTTCGGAATGTGCTCAAAAATCTTGCCTCGATGTGTAAAATTGTAAATGTAAGTCTTGCGGAATGTATTTAATTATAACGGAAACTTACATAAGGGCAGGTTGTTGGTTTAACCTTAGTAACCTTTGCAACGCATGAAAAATTCATGCGCACAACGCAATATTATATGTTTGATGTCTAAAAAAGTTAAATTTAAAGGCTAAAAAATATTTAAGCTGAGAAAAAAATTTTGAATGGGGGCTTAAATCGGGGGAGAGTTAAACTGAGTTTGAAGGGTTATGGCCGATGGGTGGTATTCCCCTACCTACCTACCCTCTTCTCAATAGCGAACCTTCAGCTCATGCATGCTTTATAATTTTAGACTATCCAATCTGACGTCTTGGAGCTGTTAAGCTTAGCTCGTGCGACATTTGCAGCTGAATACGCTATAAACGACGGGCTTGATGAGCAACATAATATGACTACCGTTACTGCGATGCCAGAGTATGCTGGTGTCCCGTCTGACACGGGTGAAACAAGCTCTTTGGCTAGCGAAATGGCTGAGCAATCTGATCCATTGTAAGTTCTATCAAGGATGTAAAAGTGTAGGCAGGTCTGTAACCAGCGCAACTTGGTAGTGGTGACGAAAATATGAGAAGGCACGGCGAGGTGCCTAGTGATTTATCAGCGGGCTAAGACTTCTTCGGAAACAGTTTTGTTTTGCTTTTAATTGTCCGTGTTGTTTCAGCAGCACTTACCTGCGCGCAAACGCAAGTGAACTTTCTCTGTCATCTTTGGCCAGTGATGATAAAGAATTTTCACGAATCGAAGTCGAACTTCGCGACATCATTGTTCACGCTTGTTCGTACGCTCAGGAACGATGTGTGCGGGTGATTGTTGCGAGAGCTAAGGTACGCCGACTAGGCCTACATTGTTTAGCAATTAGCAGGCTTCAACCGGGATTCCTGGTCCGGCTGGAATTCCTGCTAAAATTCAATTCCTGTTCTTGTTCCTGTTTTGTATTTAAAGATGCAGGAACCGGAATTTTTACGTTTTTGTGGCAAATTTTACCTAATCATTTAAACAGTTGTTATTTCGACATAACAGTTTTTCCAATTACTTCAATCCAATTACTTCAATTTTGTTAATAAACTGTTTCTGTTCGGTTTTCGGAATAGTTGATAATGAAATAGCAGAAAATTCGCTTAAGTCATGTTTTGGCAGGTTTCCTAAATATTCCAACAGTAATTCGGTAATGAAAATTATTTCAAATTCCGGTTCCTGCAAAGGAATTCAATTTCTGTTCCTGTACCTGTTCCGGCAAAATTTAGTTCCTGTTGGAACCCTGGCAATTGGGTGTAATTTAGAAATTGGGTAGTTAAAACGGAAGGTTCGTTCAATATTTGACACTTATTTACTGCGAATCAAATAGGCTGCGGCTTAGTCTGAGACTCTGGCTTAAGACTATGCTTAAGTTGTGGTCTAAGTTTAGCCGTACGCTAAGGATTTGGCCTGGGTTTAGCATTTAACTTAGGCTTTATATGCTTTGGCCTAACAAGAGAGGATCTTGAAAAAATGTTCTGTTTACAACCATTACAACCATTTTGCTAATTTTTTTGAAGAAAATTGACCATGTAAGACGATTTTGAAAATTAGGAATTACGTGAAACGTTAATACAACTGCCAACCAAAGCGGAAAACCTTCAAACAGATAATTCTTTTTGCAACCATATTCTTAAATTTTCCAGGGTGGATTTATGGACCGTTTAACACGAGATGAATTTCTGGCGCTGTTGCATTGTGTTGAAGATTTTACGGCGACGTGTGAGTCGATGTGCGGTCGAAAATTGACTCCACTCCGCAGTTGTATGCATACGCAAGCGGTCCGTTTTGTGACCCGTTTTGATCAAGAAAAGAAAGAAAAATTAGGGTTAGTTGTAGACAGTAAACTTAGGTCAGATAAAACACAGATGAAGAAAGAAGCATTTTTTTTAGTTCTAGGCGGAGGGCCGCTAAACGGATATCCCGGCTGGATATCTGAGTTGTAGCGCTAGCGAATTAAAGGACATCCAGTTCCGGTTTTGCTGCTTGTGGCGTATGTTTTATCGTATATTGCTACTGGTAGGTATATTATTATGTGTATTTGTTAAGTTATCTGTCTGTAGTGTTTAGGAGCTTGTCGTAAGTGGTATTTTACGGATAACTTGCCAAATTATAATTATGAGTAGTTGCAGCGAAAAGCTGCTTGCATGGCTAAATAGATCAGTGGTTAGAGCACCAGACTAGTAAGTCTTTGAAACTTCCTCGGCTAGTACGGATAACTCAATTCAATGCATACATATAGATTATAGAAACCCAGATATGTTTTGTGCAATCTTGTTTGTTGCATTTGACTTTGACAACACGGTTTGTTTTTCAGAAATATTTTGGACAGCGAAAATTGGAAACAGTTAGACGTTGCGGACCGATTTCAACAATTGATTAATCATATTGATTCTCAAAGCCATGATGACCCATCTCGACCGATTCGGCTGAATAGACCAAAAATTAGCCATGTCTCTGATAAGCGGCAGCGGTGTCTGGTGGTTTCCGGCGAGAAATTTGCAGTTGTTGGGTGAGTGTGAAAACGGCATTTCAGGTTGTATATAATTGATCTGGCTAAGACTAAGTGATGACTTTTAGACAGTAGCATACAGCTTGCCTAATTTCGTGTGGTACCAAACGCACCAGTATGTGTTGAATTTTTAACCTGCCCTACCATATTTTTGTGAGCTCCCTGTTGAAATGGGGTTGCACCGCTACGTCTCCAAGTCTTGGTCTGCCCTTGGTCAGTTTTTTTGGGGAAAGTGATTATTTTAATTGCTTATCAAATAATTTGTCGAATATAATTAAAGCGGTGTCTGGCAGAGTCTCTCAATGGGTTTGATGGAACGTACCCGATTGAATTTTCTTGTCTTAAATCATCGTCTCTTGATTTTACTTAGCTGTTTTTGATTGTCTTGGTCTTTATGGTCATCAACTGTTGGTGTTGCATACCTGTTTTTGGTTGACTTAGTCATAGCGAACGGCAATTTTATTTGTAATATTATTGTATTGGATTTTACATGTACAACGTTGTAACAGTGACTTTATTACAGTTTGTTGTTGTTTTTTAAAAAGGTTCATTGCAATTTTGATGTTGGTATTGCAGACAGCGTACTTTTTGGTTGTCACCGCCCTCGGGCAGTGACTGCTATTTTCGCTGGCGGCGTTCTTGAAGATGCATTAGCTGGGTTTCTGAAACCCTACTTAAGTTAGAACTTAGTACTTAAGTACGTGGTAATTATTTACTTAACCATTTTGCTGTTTTTAAAAGCGTATAAGTGATTACTTAAGTCACTGAATAAATTTGATATATTACCACTGAACCGTTTAGGCATACTGACCTTGGTCTAACTGAAACTGTAGGCTCATGATGCCTCTTTGATATAAAACTAAACGATTACTTTATTCTTCTGAAAATGGCTGACGTTTGGCGTTTATGTGTTTTTGATCAAAAAGTTAAGTATTTACTTAAGTTTGCGACTTAAGTAATTACTTAAGTATAAACTAAGTAAATACTTAAGTAAGATATCATAAACCCAGCCATTGTGTTGTAATTACAAAAAAATTCAACAGTTTTTGCCGTCAATAGCAGATTTTCCACTAGAATTTTTCTAATAAAAACATAGAGAGTTCTTATACGACTGTTTGCAAATACAACGTTCTGAGAAACTTTTAAATAGCTGGTGTATACGCCCTGCTTTTGCGCATTCGTGTAGCCAGTTAGTAGCTCTACTCTGGTAACTCAGCCCAACGGAACTTTACTACCCACTACGCCGAGCGTACGACAATAGTTCCAGCGATGCGTTGAAGCATTACTCGACACCTCGCTTACTACAGGCCACACGAAGGCCAGTTTTAACGCCTTCGAGAGGCCGAACTTGTTGTCAACTTAGGATGCAAGAAACTGTAGCAAGACGAGCAATTTTAAGCAGCCTAACTGAAAGAATCATGTCAGTTTAAAAAAAGCGTTTTCCAAATTTGTAAATAATTGGAAACGGTTGTTTTTCGTATACCACGATTTTATAGTACTGCACACCCAGAGGCCAAAAAACCGTAGTGACAACCATTACGAAAAGATGTACGCCTACGCAATCAATTTCTTTGTACGTAAACAGATAAAGTAATTTTTATAAAAGTTCTCTTTAAAAATAGAAAAATTGAACGGAATCGTAACGAAAAATAAGTATTTTTGTACACCTAAGCCCGTATTCTTAAATGTGTGTAGCACCTATTAACAGTTGATAATATAGGTCTTGTAACTTTCGAACTAGCATTTAGTGAAGTTTGAAATTTAGTACATTATTATTGCGTTCGATTTACTCAATTTCTGTGCATATTTTGATATCTGCAATTGCAGCAGTTGTTTAGTTGGAATAGCAACTACTAACTGGCGATATGGCACTATAGGCATTTTTGAGAATATGGACCCTTGTGTTATAATATTAAGTAACTAAATAGCTGAAGCATAGGCTATTTTGTACTTCAAATAGTGATCAAAAAACCTGAAGAATGTTCTTGCAAAAAAACAAAAAATTAACCAAACAAAAAAATTAACCAAACAAAAAAATGAAACCAAACAAAAAAATTAAAACAACAAAAAAATTACCTAAACAAAAAAATCAAACAAACAAAAAAATTAACCAAACAAAAAAAAAATTAACCAACAAAAATGAACCAAACAAAAAAATTAACCAAA
>JASANG010002805.1:0-30462 GCA_030248215.1 Enoplolaimus lenunculus
ATTACGAAACATTGTAAATAACAATACTAATAATACGGCGGAAAATTTAAATTTTGGCGAGAAAAATCAAAATTTGGCGGAAAAAATCTATTTTTGGCGTAAAAAGTCTAATTTTGGCAAGGAATTCAAATTTTGGGGGAAATTCAAATTTTGGCGGAAAAATTCAAATTTTGGTGGGAATATTCAAATTTTGACGGAATGTCTTATGATATGTCATAAACTACATAATGGAATATCATATGACACACTAAAACTGTATAGTTAAATATCATATGACACTCAAAATCCGTCTTGCTGAATATAAAATATCATATATGCTGTTAATTTGAAATATCATATGATATTCACCAATTTGTCTGATAGTATCACGTGACATTCGAGCATTTGTATGTTGATATAACCTGTGTTCCCGTGTTTGGTATACCACTCTATAATATGACATTAGGCTTCTGTCTGTCCGAATCATATGGTGATAGCAGAAATTTGTGTTAATGTCGAATTAACATGTGACAAAACGTTAAAATTCAATTTTTGGCCAAAAAACTTTGCTTTTGGCGGGAAATTATAATTTTTGTGAGAAAATTTGAATTTGTCGGCAAAATTTGAATTTTGCCGACAAATTCAAATTTTGGCGGGAAATTCAAATTTGGTGGGAAAACATAATCTTTGGATAGAAATTCAGTTTGGGAGGAAAACTTAAATTTCAGCGCGAAATTCAAATTTTGGCCGCAAAACCTTAGTTTTGGCAGGAACTTCAAATTTTGGCGGGAAAACTTAAATTTTTACCAGAAATTCAAATTTTGGCGCAAAATCTATTTGTCGGCAAATACAACAATTGGCGGGAAAATTTAAATTTTAGTTCGAAATTTAAATTTTGGCGCGAAAATCTAAATTTTGTCAGGAAATTAAAAAATTGGCGGAAAACTTAAAATTTAGCGGAAAGTTCAAGTTTATGCGAGAAAATATAAAACTTTGCGCGAAATTCAAGTTTTGGCGGAAATTTAGATTTTGCCGAGAAATTTAAATTTTGGCGGGAAAATCTAAATTTTGGCGGAGATTTAAATTTTGGCGACAAATTCAGAGTTTGGCGGCAAAACTTAAATTTTGGAAGGATGCATAATTAAAGTAGTTTCAGGTGAGTGCCAAGATATCCAGTTTCCGCCCGAATGATCAAGCTTGATTTTTTAACTTTGCGCGAAAAAAGTTAATTAAACTAAATACGGCTAAGATATTTTGACAATGGCTGGGTTTGTGGAACCCTACTTAAGTACGACATAGTACTTAAGTACGTCTAAGCAATTACTTAACCGTTCTGTCGATTTTAAAAGCGTTCTTAAAAGTTGAGTAAATGTTTAAGTCGCTAACTAAATTTGGTATATTACGGATTATCAGTTCAGGCATACTAACCTTAGTCTAACTGACTGTGTTGACTTAAGGTGCCCTCAAGTATAAAACAAGACTATTACTTTCTTGTTATGGCAATGGCTCACATTTGTAATTTTTTGTTTTTGCTTAAAAAGTTAAGTATTTACTTAAGTTACAGACTTAAGTAATTACTTAAGTATACCTTAATAAGATACTTAAGTAAAATTTCAGAAAACCATACTTAAGTATAAGATTTCAGAAACCCATCCATTGTCTTTTGCGCACAGTTTGACTGCGACAAATCTTTGTCGTATACTCGTTGTAAAATTTTTCTGGCTGTACTTGTTAGTTTTGCATTTGTTATGTATAGATCATGAACTATTTATGATCGGCAATTTACGCAACAAAGTTGTAATGCACATGCAGAGGATGTATCGTTAGACTTAAAAAGCTGAATGCATATAAACTTTTTCTAATGTTTCATGACTTTAAAATATTTTGATGTGCAAATTTATTAAAATGCGAACCCTCGCCATTTTTTGTTTACAATTACAAGCAATTTTATTGGTCGTTTCATACTGAAGCTGAAAATTATTGAATTTATTCGCATTGATGGAAAATTTAAATACAAGATGTTGTTGATAGTAATGTAATCCTTGTGTATTTAGATAGAAAATATGTTGGAATCAGTATCGGCAAACACTTCGGAACGTTGACCAGCAGATATTTTTTCTGTTTAAACAAACAGAAAAAACTAGTAATTCGCAGCGCAAATCAAGTTTATGCGAGGTTCACGTTATAACCGGGGCAGGCGGGACACGGTTTGCCCATGTTGATTCGACGTCAACGTTAAAATTCGGGCTCTTATATCGGGTCGACATACAAAACTCGAATGTCACATGAGATTAGCATACAAACCACCGCTGTCAAATCATACGGTGTGTAAGGGACGGTATGTCACTTGATACTGTGGGACATTTATGCGAACATCATATGATATTCCAAAATTTCAACGAATATCATTTGATATTCAGCAGGACAGTGTAACCTTTGGGTACTAATGAATGAATGAAATCTTTGACGGTAGCGGCCCAAATGTGCTTTAAATATAACAAATACACGCCAGCAAATGGTTTCCGACAAAAAATCGCTTAATGCCACCGCTTCATAATTCAAAAATTCAAATTTCAAATTCTAGTGTCACATGATGTTCAACAGGACAATTTGGGTATGTTACCTCAAGTATGCAGACATTTGAAAATATATCATATGATATTCGCAGACAATACCTCGAGTATCATATGATATTGAAGAACAAAAGGGGTCTTACACATAATAATAGCAGACAAATACGAATTTTTGAATGCGATATAGGGTCTATATGTAGACAAAATGTAACCTAATAGTCTAATAGGTACAAAACGTGTCCCTAGCTGCCCCGGTTATAACGTGAACCCCGCATTATACGGCACAGGCGCACCATGATAATGTTAGCATTTCCCGTTTTGGGAACATTTCCAAATACGTCGTATAACATTGGCGAACAACTGTCAATATAACTTTGATAAGTACTGAAGTACGAATGATGACAGTTATGAAGCTAGTTGACAACAAAGACATTCTTATATCTCTATATTATTAAAACTGGAACGCCTCACATACGTATTTTGGGCACCACTCTCACTAACTGTTCAAACCGTATATGCAAATTAAATGTGTTACTTAAATTTGATTAGTATAGTCTATCTCGAAGATGATATAAATTTTGTTTATGTATTATTTAAAAAGAATTTTAGTTGTGTTCCTGAGTTTGTGCAAAAAATATGCTAAATTCGGTTGCAAATTTTGCAAACCAGGTTGACTAGTTAACAATTATTTATTTTATGCACAGACCAAAAATAGCTTTGTTTAACTTGATTTAGGGCAGAATTCACGACAACGTTTAACACTGCCGCAGCCACAGTCAAACCGGTCATGTTCAATGTTGGTCGTCACTCCAAGCGGTCGTTCAGGTAGAACTAAAGACGCCCCCCCTAACAAATCAAAACTAAATAAACACAAAAAAGCTTATGTATAAATTTCAATCCGTACAAGTGTTTGATAAGAACCGCAAACAACCAATGAAAATCGGTTGTGAAGTCAATTCGATGTTGCACTGATTAGGCTTTCCTATTGGTTCTCGTAAACAATTACAGTATGAGTCCTCCACGTTAAAAATGCGCGTGTAGGTGTAGAAAATTTTCCACAATCCCTCTTAGGACTCTAGTTTCCCAACTATGCTATAACCAGGGCTTGATAACAACACGCACCACGTACTTAGGTATTTAGTCAGTTTTGGGCTGATAGTAGTCGAAAGGAATAGCAATAAAACGGCGTCTCTAGGTAGGGACTACTGACCAAAGGCAGACTCTCGATACAGCTTTTTTTCACTATTTGTAATTTATGTATGCGTTTGAAACGATTTTGATGTTGTTTAGTGTGTGCGTTAGTGTAAAGAATTGGTAGTACCCCGATCAAAAAGCAATGCCAAAAACAGTATTGCAATTTGAGTGTATGGACATTCGACAGGTGTACTGAGGCAATATATTGTCCCAGGCTATTCTGAAGAATGTCTGGACATCGCGGTGTGCTACCTATTACAGAGTCAAAACAACACCCTTGCAATAATTTGCTTTTAATATGTACAAATTTAAAGTATTACTGCATGGACGTGTGTGGTCTCTGGCTACAGTGTCTCGACAACCTACTAGTGTATTTTGGCTCTTGCGCCTATAAGATGGCGCACGAACGCAGTATAATAACCTCTGTTTAGGCACTGAGTCTACTTGCAACATTCAATATACGCAATATAGCCCATGTATAGAACAGGGCCGAAACAGTAGTATAAACGTATTCCTAAGCCTATGCCTAAGCCAAAACCTGAGCCTAAGCATCAAGATGATCCCATACCTAAGCCTCAGCCTGAGCCTAAGCAAAAAATAGTCTAAAGCTTAAGCCTACTCTATTATAGCCATGCTCGAAAATGGTCCCGCCCTGTTCTACACTGTAAATTCCAGTGAGTTGATTTTAACTCAGAATGATTTGAATCCATTCAGAGGTTTGAGCTTTCAATTTAGGTCTTTCACAACACAGAAATATGAATTGCTTGAACTCATTCTGAATTAATTAATCAACTAACCTACAATTATATCAGCTCAGAGTGAGTTAATATTTACTGTTATTAACTCAAAAATAAATAGCAATAACTATTAATTCTCTCTCTGACTTGATTAATCAACTCACTGGAATTTACAGTGTATACATGGGCCGACAATCTGTAGAAACGAGCGATGTCGCTTCATTCTCATACCAGAACAATGTTTTCCCACAGTTATGTATTAGCATTGTCACGTAGACGTCACCATATAATATTAGTTTTAGGAAACCAAATGTCAATTTACGCTGCTGGTCTCGGTTTTGCGGCAAGGTTCAACAGAAAACCTTTGATCTGTGGTTTATTTGATATTGTTAACTTTTTCAAAGTTCCTGTATGTACCAGTGGACATATTATTAGTTTAAAATTTGAATTTATTTCGGTATACTTTTTCGTGCACGCAACTTTCCGACCAATGTTTACTTTAAGAAGCGTGGTAGATTAAAGCGTATTCCTAAGCCTTCGTCTAAGCGCTGCAAAAATGTCTTTTTAAGCCTAAGCCTAAAGCAAAAAATGTATTAATCTAGAATCTAAACCTACTCTTTAATAGACCCACAAGAAACCTGGGCGCCCCTTAAAGTAACATGGTCCCAACTTCCAACGCCAATTTACTGCACATGGTTCTTGCAGAGATTTAAATCAGACACAAATAAATTGTTTCGGTTATAATTGAAAATTATAATTATTTCAAGATGATTTTTCATCATTTTATTTTTCGAACTCGAAAGAAACAGCTGCTATTAATAAGCTTTCTGCAAAAGTGAATCAAGCAGGACATATACGTGTAGAACTCTTTATGCCTACTTTATTGCATCAAGCAAACGTAATTAGTTTTATGCTGTTTAATTGCCATTGACAAATTTTCTAATTTTTCTTCATTGCTGTTCGTGTTTTATACTAAATATATCAAGTCTTGTAGTGACCCGAATAAGAGGGGGGACTGACATTTATTTGGCCTCTCCAGAGGGTACCCCCCTTGTTATTCGGTACGGACTATTATTAAATTTTCAACCAGCCCTGCGTCACCCTTCCTTGCTGATATATTACCGGTATTGCAACTATCCGTTGAAGAATTAAACGGTTTTTACCTTGCATTAAACGCTTGAGCGATAATGCAGGGTTATACTTGGGAATGTACTTTCAAAATTTAAGTCTGACATTTATGGACTCTAATTAGGGTTCAGGGACTCTATCCGCTTACGGACTCTTATTAGGGATACGGACTCCTATTGGTTGGGACTCAAAATGGGGACCCCTCCGTTTTATTACCCCCCTCTTATTCGGGTCAATACAGTAATCTAGAAATTATACATCGAAAAACAGTTTGTACATGCAAAATTCGTACAAAGATGAGCAAAATGATGGTAAATTTGTTTCAGACATACCATAATTCAAGTGTACAAGAGTGCTCTGCGTTAAATAAGTCAACTGATATGATGATAAGTTTTGGCGAACAACATACTGGAATTACCGATCATTTGTTGCTTGAACACGTATCGAACGCATCTTGCTCTAAACCAGTGCACATAGGAACCTACTTATTAAGTTACGAATACTGGTTTCAAATCAAAGACACTATTCGTAATGAATTTACGTGCAACGTACGTTTGCAAACATATCCTATAATCTTTAATTCTACACAGCGTAAAACACACACACCCTTTATGTCGCAATTCAAGCGGTTCCAACTTGATGATAGACTACGTTTAACGATCTCGGTATGAGAGTTGTCTTCAAAATCTAGCAATTGCAAGCTATAAGCCGTATCAAAATTGCCGTAATTAGTGCGATTTAAGCCTTATTCTATTTGCCAAAATAAGTGTCGCAATAATTCACGTCATTTACATATAATTCAATTAATATGTAAACAGATCAACGTAATGATGCAAACTGAGACTTAATATCAGAGTTGTAAAACTTTTGCATTTCATACGTACAAGCCATATCTATCGTTGGTAGGAAAATGTCAGTGCTTAAAATAGTTGCACAGCCAATTAGGCTTCGGCTTTGGCTTAGGCTTAGGATTAGGCTCAGGCTTACGCTTAGGCTTAGGCTTACGCTCAGGCTTACGCTTAGGCTTACGCTTAGGCTTAGACTTAGGCTTTGGCTTAGGCTTAGGCTTAGGCTTAGACTTAGGCTTTGGCTTACGCTTAGGCTTAGGCTTAGGCTTAGGCTTAGGCTTAGGCTTAGGCTTAGGCTTAGGATTAGGCTCAGGCTTACGCTTAGGCTTAGGCTTACGCTCAGGCTTACGCTTAGGCTTACGCTTAGGCTTAGGCTTTGGCTTAGGCTTAGACTTAGGCTTTGGCTTACGCTTAGGCTTAGGCTTAGGCTTACACTGAAAAAAGTATTTCCGAATTTATTCAGAAAAGTATTTTCTGTGGCAAATCTGACACGTTTTTCTGATATTAAGACAATTTTTCTAAAAATAGCTGGAAAACGTTCATTTTCAGACTTTGTTTCAAAACCTTTTTGAAAACTTTTCTGTTATAACAGAAATACTTTTCAAGTGCACCTTACAATTATGTTTATTAAAACTTTTCTGTTATAACAGAAATACTTTTCAAGTGCACCTTACAATTATATTTATTAAATGTAAGAAATTTTTTCTTAAATATCAGAAATATTATTTTGAGTGTAGGCTTAGGCTTAGACTTAGGCTTACGTTTAGGCTTAGGCTAAACGTATTTATTTGTTTCAGGATGAACACGTGAACAAAAGCCATTCTGTATTACAATCGATATTAGCAAATAATAGTCTTTTAAATCTGAATCCGCGTGCGACAATTATTGGCATACATGCACGACGCGGCGATTTCACATATCTGCCGGATCGTATACCTGCAAAAGAAGACTACCTCGACAGAGCAACTGACTATTTTCGCACTCGTTTAAACCAGCATAAATTAATATTTATTGTGGTTGGCAATGATTTTGAATGGAATCAGGGCTACGCTGCAAATCGAACAGATGTATTCACGGCAGAGAGTCAAAATTCTGCTGGCGTTGACTTTTGTTTACTTGTTCAATGTGACGGCATGATAATGACGTCAGGAACGTACGGATGGTGGGCATCGTTTCTATCTGGTGGTCCTGTTATTTATCGTAAAAACCAAGTCCAAGGAAGTTTACTGAAAAATTATAATTTTGATTATTCCGAATTCATGTTTCCGCATTGGATCGGGCTTTAGTAATAAAATAACCAACCGACATATACACTTGAAAAGCGAGTCTAAATTCTCATGAAAGTGTACGCCTTTCGTATCAAGGACTCTTTTCGAAATAATGTCGGTCATACGTTTCAATACGTCGTGCAGTGCGCATATTTAACATCCCATAGAGAAATAAGCGCGATGTTTGCATAGCTAGAAAACAAATAATCGATTCGCGCTTTTCTAAGCCCGTATTCTCAAATGTGTGTAGCATCTATTACTAGTTGGTGATAGGTTTTGTAACTTTCGAACCAGGGAATGGTGAGGTTTGAAATTCGGCTCATTTATCGCATTCAATTTACTTTACTTTTTGCAGATTTTGAGATCTGCAATTGCAGCAGTTCGTTTGGTTGAAGAGCTATTGCTAACTGTCGCTAGGTGCTATATACACTTGAGAATATGGGCCCTAGTTTCTAATGTTCCACATACAGTTTAACGATAACTCTGTAGTTGGTCAGGTATGACCTGTATGCAATACAATACTGGTGCGAGCTGGAATGTTCCGCAAGATGTGACCGACATAATTATAAAGCACAAATAAGATTTTGTGCGGTTGCAGAATAGTACTTACCCTAGTATATTCTAGTATAAACAATTATACTGTCGAATCAGAGAATTCACATGATGGCAATATATTTTGCTAGTATTATAATTGGTTAAAACACATTCAGTTTGAAACGCATGCTGTAAAGTGGATGTACCGTTCTAAACACCGTATTGTACTATATATACAATTGAGTAAAATTGTACTCGGACAAATGTATTTTAATATATTGCTGAGCTCAGGCAAAAGTATGACAATGCAAACCAATGTCGGCGGCCGAATCTGAGGGTCGGTGTTAATTTGAACAACAAAGGGCTGAAATTGAACAAAATTCAGCATAAAATGTATCGCGGATCAAAGTGATCAAATATTATGTCAAAGTGAAGCGGGGTCGATATTAATTTCAAAAACAATAGAATGAATTTGAACCAACAAAATCTGAAATAACAGGAACGGAGCTGAATTTGAACAAAAGAAACTTAAAATTTTCTCAAAAAATTTAAAATTTGCAAAGAGAGTGGGATTACCTAGCAGCTTCGTTATGAATTATTCAATTTTTCAACGCAGGTAAAGTTAATAATACAACAGATTTATTTGAAACAAAAAACTAACAAATTTCTCTGTATATCTTAAAACATTTTCGTTGCATTCGCTATTTACCAACAAAAAAAGTAGTTACCCTAACCTGAATGTGGAAGCGGAAAAATTTTTGCTCTCTACACTTGTTCGGTGTCACGTGGTCGTGATGCTATTTTATTTGGTGGATAGCAGGGATCCAACCGGAACTAGATCGGAAGCTAAATTTTGCGGAATTTTAGCCGGAATCGGAATTCCTATGGAACCCTGGTGGATAGCTAAATTTTTCTGGTTAGAAAGTTCCAGTGTGGGGCGGGGGGTAGGCCTCAATTATCGATATGTCTGCGACGGTTGATATATTTTTGTTGTTATTATTGGTACGGTACTGTTTTGTTTTGTAGAAAGTACCGTGGCTAAGTTTATAACGATTGAGCCGAGCTTGTACGAAAAGGTTATTAAATTTACGTGGTCCTTCAGACCGACTGGATTGTATTAATATTGTATAATACTGTTTTTACATGTATATTCAGACTTTCCTGATAACTTTTATTCGGTCCACGTATAGAACAGGGCCGGAACGTTTTCCTGGCAGACTGTAAATAGAATAAGCTTAAGCTTTAGACTGACTTTTTTGCTTTGGCTGAAGCTAAGGTATATGCACATCCTTACGCTAAGGCTTAGGCTTAGGAAGAGGCGTATACTACTGCGTTTAACAGGACCGGAACGTTTTCCTGGGGGACTGTAATGGAATAAGCTTAAGCTTAGGCTAACTGTTTTTGCCTAGTCTTTAGCCTTGGCTTAGGTATCTGCTCATCTTTAGGCTTAGGCTTTAGGAGTAAGCTTATATTGCGTTACATTCCTGTCGTATCCATGGGCCACTTATTCTATAATGAACAGAAATGAACGCAAACGTTATCAAATACACATTTGTAGTAGTATATTCAAGATGACAGATCTTTTGCAATATTCTGCAGCGACCGTACACAAAGTTTGCAATGGTTCTTTTTTGATAAAATACGAAAAGTCTGTTCTAGTATGCTCGTTTAAAACTGTGCACCATCGCCTATTAGGGATCTCAGCGAACGATGTAATAGTTGGTATCGGTTGACTGTCAGATTGATGCATATAAAAAACGACCCGTTTTTGGCTCGCGGACAGAGTTTCCGATAAAATAATCGCAATCTGTCTATGAAAGCGAGTATACAGTCCCAAAAGTTTTTGTTTCACCGCTTCCCGTTGAAAGCTGATATTTTTTGAAAGGCGGGCCAATTTTCCTGTAGCGGAGGGAATTGGAGTATATTGTTGACAAGTCTCGTATAAAGCTATTTTTCGCATGTTGTTATATTTAAAAGTATTTGTACTCCAGTACAAAGCATAAATCCTTGCGTTTTTTGTGGGGAAAAACAGCCAGCAAATAATATCAGAGCATGTTCTCGATTTTGCCATGCCCGCTTTTAATCTATAAAAAGTATATAAAGTGTTCGTGGACCATTAGGTATCTTTTATATTTTATGTTGCATTCAAAAAGTATTTCTTTTTAATATTCTATTCAAAACTACCTGGCTTACAGAAACTATAATCTTATGAGACGTCTTTATCTTGATATCGCTTGATAGACATTTCATAGTTGATACAATTTTTACGGTTTGCAGACAGCTTGCGTAAACTACACGTCCGTCCAAAACAAAATTTTTAATTGACGGTTGCCGTTTACATAAAAATTTTCAATTGACGGTTGCCGTATACGAAAATTCTTCAATTGACGGTTGCTGTCTGTATTGAAATTTTCTATTGACGGTTGCCGTCAAAAAACATTTCTCCTGTTGACAGTTACTGTAAGCACTTTTTAAACCGATCGACAGTTGCCCTATGTTAACTCTGAACTCGTTGACGGTTGCTGTCGAGAAAACCGTTTCTCCGTCAACACTTGCTATACGCAACCAGGGTAGCCGTTGACACCCGCTGTAGAAAAATTTACTTCGTTGACGGTTGCTGTTTTAAGAATAGGACCGCAACCGTCAATTGAACTTTAAAATATGATAAAAATATTTTCAATTGACAACTGCTGTCGACAAATAAAAATTTGTTGAGGGCAACCGTCAATTGAAGTTTCAAAAATCCACACAGCGTACGCACGTTATTGTGGACGACGCATTATGTTTGTACTAAAAATTTTGTAGAAAATTGAATACTTAAAACTTTGTCTTAAAAATTGGGCCCATGTTACTATAAAGGCCGTCCTTATTTTCCGGGACAGAAATATATCCGGAGTGCACACTTATGCGCTCCTGTTTACATATGCACAGGCAGATATATTTACGTAGGATCATCTGTCCCGTTTGTCCCAACGGTCCCATCTGTCCTAAGTGTCCCAACTGTCCCATTTGTCCCAACTGTCCCATCTGTCCTAACTCTCCCATTTGTCCCGTTTCTGTCCCGGGAAAATGGGACGGCCTTTAGGGTAACATTGGCCATTGGCCAAAAATTGTATAAGTAAGTTTCAAACTTGCAAAATTTTCGTCTGTTTTTTAATTGTTTTTCAATTACCATTAGCAACTTTTACAGTGAAATATGCCTGAATATATCTCAAATTTTAATTTCGCTAACCATACTCAAAATCTTTGCGTATACAACAAAATTTTACACGAGATATACTGTAAAACTTTTTACACTGTAAATTCCAATAAGTTAATCAATCAACTCTAGACGGAAAGTTACTTATTACTGAGTTACTTGCAGCAAACTTTAACTTGCTCTGATTTAAGTGGATTCTGACTTTAAGCGGAGTTGATTCCGGAGCGAGTTAATTAATTGAATCAGAATGAATAAAATCAGTTCAGAATTTTGAGTTGTGATAGTCCTAACTCAGACACGGTGATTCGATAGTCATTCTGAGTTAAGTACCATACAGAGCTCTTCACGAAAATTTTGCTGCGGATGCGGTGGTACTCGATCCCACGGCGTTCGAAATGCCGGTCCGTCTCTTCATACCACTTTATACGACATACTTAACAGGTGTCGTTTCAGACTAATACACTCTTGCCACTACACTCAAAAATGCAACTAAATGCAATATTATGCGCGGTGCAGAACCTACATGTAAGCATGGGAGACATGCTTGTCCTGGTGCATATGCAATATATACAATGCGCACTGTGTTTTTTTGCTTGCCGGCAGCATACGTGTGTCCACATATAGTCGACGAAAAAAGCAGTCGGATAAGCGGGCTGTGCGGCGCAGTGATTGAGTGTTCGCTTAAGGATCCGTTGGCTGAGAGTTCGAACTCGAACATTGCTCTGGAGACTTGCGTTTCAATCTGCGGCCCATGTAAACAGCAGGGGCGGAACGTTTTTCTGTGGGACTGCAATAGAGTAGGCTTAAAACTTTAGACTATTTTTTGCTTGGCTTAGGCTTAGGTTTCGGCTTAAACTTAGGAATACATTCTTACGCTTAGGCTTAGGCTTATGCTTAGGCTTAGGCTTAGGAATAAGCTTATAATACTGTTTCGCCCCTGTTCTTTTCATTGGCCCAATCTGTTCAGTGAAAAAGTCTTAAGTCGGTTTCTACCTACACTGACAGTATCAAGACCGTTACTTAGTCGTATTTTCAGCTTAGTCTGTACTGTTACTGGTGTTTGATGTAGCACTCAAACAAATAAATGTGACTATTTACTTTCACTTTTCAAATTTCCAACAAAAACCCTTCAAAACCCTGTAGGTACTACACTTTTTTCTCAATCATCTCCAAACGTCATTTTAGTCTCATTATTTATTCATTTTGAAATCAACTACGAAAATAAATGTTGCTCGTTTGTTTTTGAGAGAATTTTTTGAATGCGGTACAACAAGTCGTCATTTTACCTTTGATTTCCGTTAAAATCAGCTGATTATATAAGTAAATACTCTCTAAATATGGTTCTTTGCACAACATTTATTGTTTTTTATTTTTCAATGTTTATTTGCTACTCTTTATTTTAATATTTATTTACTGTTGCGTCTTAAACGTTTTTACGTAATTTCTGTTGTTGTTTTCACTTTTTTGTTGCGTTTGATTGTTTCACGTTTTGTTCTGTTTATTTTCTTTCTGTCCCTAGTGTATAAATATATAATATATTATATATGTATGTATATGTAAATATATATTAATAAATATATTTGTATATACATATATATTATATTATATATTATATATTTATATACAAACATATATATGTACATATTAATATATAGTGTATATTTATGTCACCGGAATTCCGTGCTGATTTATCACTTTGCAACCAGGATTTGTCAGTAGGAACAACGAAAAAATTAGTTCACGCATAAGCCTAAACCTAAGCCTAAAATAATAGATTTAGCAAAAATAACATATAAAAACAAGAGTATTTATGGCAACATTTGTCTTCTGTCAAATTATTAACATTAATGAGTGGGGAAGTAAAACAAATATTAAATATAAATTTCAAATGCGTTCACGAAAATATTCTGTCACACTAAGAATTTTTAAGATGCTGTGAAAAATATTTCCGCAATACGGAAGCCAAGAATTTGGTATAATGGCGGTGCCGGTACCCCGGTAGGTAATCGGTGTTGTGGCTAATTTAGTATACAGTTTGCTCGATAGAATGCGTTGATCAGAGAACAAACAATTAAAACGAATAGCGTCACAGCTGAACTGTACAAATTGCACAAACGTTATGTAATATTTGCAGGCAATCATTGATGAAACAAGCGGAAGAAGAATTTACAGATTTCAAGTTCTACAATAATTTCTCTCTCTCTTTCTGTCTTACTTTGTCTTATTTTCAACAGAAAAAGAAAGAAAGAAAGAAACAAACAAAAAGAGGGAGCGAAATGAAAAATTTCTCAAATGCGTCTTTGAATGAGATTACAGCTGAGCGACAGCGAACTGTCTATAGATCACTTCAGCGCCACGTTTGATTGCGATATTAAAAGGACTACAATTTCATTAATAATAAAATGCAAATATTCTTGAATTTTTTTGTTCTTTTCTTGTAGTTTTTTTTCTGGTTTTTGTTAATGTTTTGTGTAATTTTTATTATGTTTTGTTTGTTTTTGAGGCTTATATTCTTTTGATCGGGGCATACGAAGCTATATTGCTAGTTGGTCAAAAATTCACAACACAATTAGTTTATCCGGCCGTACTGACAACCGATATGTGTCTGTAAGATTTCTCATTTCTTAACTGTTTATATTCCACTATGAATTTTTAAATAAACCAGACAAAAATGTTTATTTGAAAATTTTCCTTTAGCGAAAAATCTATTTCCCGATCAAGCAATAACACCGAAACTGGTCAAATTTTAGATTTTTGTATATTTGAGCTTCTCATATTTTTCCGTCATGATTTCCGTTCTCGAAGTGAGTTATTTTGCACACGGTTCAATTTTTAATGATCGTAAAGAATTGTTCGGCTGGCACTCAAAATAGTTTTTCTGTGTAAACAGTTCAAAATACATACATCGCATCCGTCACAGCTTGCAGTTACCTAATATTCCTCTAAAAATTTGTATTTTGTCTAATTTTAAATTTGGGCACAGCATGATCAGCGGCAGGTCGGAAGATTTTCAAATAAGCAATAATTTCTGAAATTGGGTCATGTTTGAACGGAACGCATGATGTGAAAGAATTAACTAAATAGCCCGATAGCTATTTGTCAGGGCCAAGGAATGAGGCATTTTTTCGACGCTGGCTTACACCAGTTTAAATTTCTGGTTTCGCCACCAGCTAATTCAGTTACGGTTTGTGGCCCCTGTAAAGATCAGATGTGGAACGTTGTTCTGCGGGCCTGCAATAGAGAAGCTTAAATTTTGGAGTACTTTTTCGACTTAGACTTTACGCTCAGGCTTTGGTATAAGCTCATTCATGCGCTTAGGTTTAGGCTTAGGCCTAAGAATATGCTTACATTACTGTTACGGCCCTATTCTATACATTTGAACGGTATGTTGTAGTATTTTTGTACCATCTTTTATCAGCAAATATTTATTTTTATTTTGCCGAGACAGTGCATAAATGCCAGGGTGTAAACGGATACAAAAAATAACGGAAACGGAAATGGATAGTGATCCAAATGGAACCAGAAAACGAACATTGAAGTATAAAAGTTTCAAAGATGTTTTATTTTTCTGCCAACACAATAGTATTGTGCCAATATTCATAGGAATTTCGGCCTATGTAAAGATCAGGGGTGGAACGTTTCGCTGTGGGACTACAATGCAGTAAGCTTAAGCTTTAATAGTCTAATTTTTTTGCTTGGCTTAGGCTTAGGCTTAGGCTTAGGTTTAGGAATAAACTCATTCTTACGCTTCCGCTTTGGCTTAGGCTTATGCATAGGCTTAGGAGAACGCTTATAATACTGTTCCGCTCCTGTTCTTTATATTGGCCGGAATTTCTACCATTTTAAAGAAAAAAATGGCGGGTGGATCGAAATTTTTAAGATTTTGGATGAATGTCATAATTTCTATTTTAATTCGAACGTAACCTTATAACTAATTTTGAGAGTAAAAAGAATAGAATTTTTCGTTGTTTCTATAACGGAAACGGACACCGAGTTTTACCGAAAACTGAAACGAATATCCGGTTACATCCTGATAAGTTGCAACAGCAATGCATCTAGAATACACTTTCGTCTTATCATATTGGCCAACGTACAGAACAGGATCGCAACAGTAGTGTAATCACATTCCTATTCCTAAACCTAAGCGTATGCAAAAAATGTCTAAAGCTTAAGCTTTATTCTAAAACGCAGTCCGACAAAACGTGTCGCCCGTGATCTTTAATACATTGCAAAAATGGTGAGTCAAATTGATTCTCTCCGAATTGGGCTCTACGGAACTACACAAACTGAATCACATTCCACTCCGCCAGAGTCAAATTTGACTTTACTGAGTCGCACGTTTGACTCTGGCATAGTCGAATTTGACTCAGTTTGCACAGTCACTTAGAGCTTTTTTCGGAGAGAGTCAATTTGACTCATCATTTATTGCAGTGTACGTGAGCCATTATATTTTATACTCAATCAACACTCAAGACGGCTAATCATAAAAATGGTTATTCCAGCTATAACCAGTTTAGCAATTGCCGATTTGAAATGTACACAGAAGCCTAAATTATTAACTACAGACATAAACCTGTTAAAAGCCCGAACCTAAGCCTAAGCCTTGTTAAGACTGAGCTTAATCCTAAGCTACGCCCAAAGCGTAAACTAAGCCTAAGCCTATAAATCTAAGCTTAAGCCTAAAGCCTAAATCTAAGCCTAAGCCTAAAGCTTAAACATAAGCTTAAGCCTATGCGTAAGCCTAAGCCTGAGTCTAAGCCTAAGCCTAAGCCTAAGCCAAGCCTAAGCCTAAGCCTAAGCCTAAAGCCTAGACTTATTAAACCAGAGAATTAAGTTTAAATTGAAACATGGCACTAAAAAGCTGTGAATGACTGACAGGTTAGGTTTAAAATTGGCATTTTTTCCAGTTTTCCCCGTTTTCGCCGAAACAACTGCAAGTCGAAGTTGTTTTTCTATGACCCTGAATCCCTGCTTTTACGTTTGTTTTACAAGCGCGCAATCGCAGTTTATATTGTACGCAAGTATACTTTACTGAACCATTTCATTAAGCTGTTCAGTCAGCTGAGCGTAAGTGCTTATTGAGGGACAGAGCGAAAGAAAATCAAAAGAAGGAAGAAAGCGAGATAGAAGCTACACTGTAAATTCCAGTGAGTTGATTTTAACTCAGAATGCGTTGCTATCCACTCAGAAGCCTGAGCTCTGAATTAGGGCTTCCAGAAGAATTCAGAATTGTTAATTGATTTTACTCATTCTGAGTTAATTTGCCAACTCACCAAGACTTAAATCAGCTCAAAGTGAGATAATATTTACCGCTATTAACTCAGAAATGACCAAAAATAACTAATTCTCTCTTTGAGTTGATCAATCAACTCTCTAGAATTTACAGTGTAAAAGGAAGAACGGCCGTTGTAAAAACCAGTGCCGTAACAGTAGTATAAGCAGATTTCTAAACCTAAGCATATTCCTAAACCTAAACCTAATTAAAAAATAGTCAATAGTATACGCTTAGTCTATTGTAGTTCCACGAAAGAATCCGTCCCCGATCTATACACTGACCGAAAGAACTAATACTAAAGTTCCGATGGGTTGATTAATTAACTCAGATAGAGAATTAGTTATTTCTGGTTATTTATAAGTTAATAAACAACAAACATTAACGCTGATTTAAATCTGGGTTAGTTTAAAACAGAATGAGTTTAATCAGTTGAAAATTTTGAGATCTGAAAGATCTAATTCAGAGCTGAGATATGCGAGTGTAATCAAGTTTATTCTGAGTTAAAATAAACTCACTTAAATTTGCCGTGAAACAAAGGCAGGATGACTACGAAAACGGAAGCAACTGGGAAACATATAAAGAAAGGAAGAAAGAAAGAAACGAAGAAACAAACTGGCCCGTAGCCAGTTCGGGAACCGTGGTTGATTCCAAATGAACTTCAGCGGGCTTAATCTTTTTCTAGAAGCCAGAATTGTTCTTAGGTGCTGAACCACCCTGACCTCTTTTCGTTCCGGGCCCGTTAAAACCACCAAATAAACAACAAATAAACAAACAAACAAACCCACAAACAAACAAACCTACAAACAATAAACAAACCTACAAACAAACAAAATTATAAGCAAACAGATAAGCGAAGAAAGAAACAACTTAAAAATAGAAAGAGCAACAGAAAACAGAAAACCATTAAACGGCGCTTATAGCATCCATTTCGTACAGTTCCGTTTGTTTCTTTCTTTCTCTCTTTCTTGTTTGTTTGTTTGTTTGTTTGTTTGTTTGTGTGCTTAGTATATTTGACACCACCGCCTTTCCGCACACGTGAAACTATGTGAACACAACCACATATGCCTCCGCTGTTTGCACGCGACGACAAAAATATATATAGAACAACTACGAATATACTTTACAGAACAAAAATCGCATTGCTAACTGCTTTTCGGAAATATTTATTACAAAATCAAACGACAAACACAATACAAACAAAAAAGGAAACAGAAAAAAATTATATATTAACCGTTGTGAACTTTCGTTTATTTGTATTGCGTTTAAGATGCATTTTTATTGCTAAATATTCTGTGTCAACATTTAACCAACCAACCAAACAAACAAACTAGCAAACAAACCAATAAAAAACAAACAACCAAATCCCAAACAAACAAACCAACGAACAAACAAACAAACATACAGACAAACAAACAATCAATCAAATAAACATGCAGACAAACAAACAATCTAACCAATAAACAAACAGGCAAGCATACAAAAGAACAAACGTCAAGCAAACAAACAAACAAACAGGTAGACGAACAAGCATGCCAGTAAACAAACAAGAAACAGACAAACGGGCAAAAAATAAATAAATAAAAAACAATATACTATTCAATGCAATAGAAAACAAACCAGCTAAGGAACGAACAAGGAGGCAAAGCAAAAAACAAACAAACAAACAAACAAACCAACATACAGACAATCAGTAAAAAACAGATAGACGAGTAATAATCCAAAACAACAAACGAACAAATAATCAAACAAACCAACAGCAAACCATCGAACACACAAACAAAACGACATGCAAATATGCAACCACATAAATATACAAACAAACAAGCGCACGAAAATCCAACAAACAAACAAACAAACAAAACAAACCAACAGCAAACCATCGAACACACAAACAAAACGACATACAAATAAGCAACCACATAAAGACACAAACAAACAAACAATCCAACAAACACGCAATAGCGTTGTGCAGTTACCACTTTTTCTACTTGCCGGCCGGCCGCCGGCCTATGGGACCATTGGCAGGAGACCGTTTAGAGAACGGTGTAGGACTGTCCAGCTGTGCCAGGATAATAACAACCAGGGGGGTTCAGGTATATAATTCCGACATTCGACGTCACTGAAACCTTTACTCATTCTGAACCTGTACTCACAACTCGACGGAATCACAAACAAACAAAATTTAAACCTAAAGCTAGCGTCATTTATGTTGATCCTAACTATATTATTTTTACTTTTCAAAATCCTCATTGATCGATGAAATTATCTGAGACGATTTAATCTGATTACATTATTATTCCCTTTATTAACCCTTTCTCACATGAATATTTTCTATTTCCCGTGAGACATACTTTTATGCTAGGATTCGAACTCCAGTGACTGGAGTGGGAGGCGTATACCATCACCACTCAGCTATAGGAGCTTGACGCTCGAGCCCGAGGGGGCTCTCACGTCTTGTGGCGATTTAGTACTACGTATACGTGTTGCAATTGTTAAACACGATGCGATATATACTGTTTAAAGTATATACACTGCGCTGAGTTGCCTACAGGCAACTCAATGTGGGAAGGGGTTAATATTGTCAAAAAACATTTATATCTATCCCAGTGAAATATTTCACTACGTGTTTCTCAAAGGCAATGAAGCTCAGATTATCTGAAGCGCTTTATCTCACCACACGAGTTATCTGGAGTAGGGTAAACTCGGTTTGTATGAACAATTTAGCCTTGCCTTATGTAAATACAATGAAAGATACTCGTGTTATATGAACATACCAACAGGATTATGTGGACACGTTCGGTGTATATATGTACTAGTGCTTTTAATGTGGTTTATACTTACCGGTTTGATGCAAGTTTGACTCATTGCACAGGTTACAAAATGAGTTAAAACGAATGGATCAATATATTACACTTCCCTTACAAGACTTGTGTTCCCAACTGTGGCGTTGGATACAGTGTAACCACGCTTGATCTATTTTGATTGCAGCTAACGTCACAGGGACCACGGACGCAGCGGTTCCAGCTGCAGTTACCAGGAGATGAGACTTTAGTAGCGGAAGATTTTGCAAGCGACGAAATCCAATAAGATTTAGTGCGATGATACTTGGAAATTTCAAAGCATATTTAAACTTTCCTCACATGAATATTTTCAATTTCATATGAGATGTAATTTCAAGGTAAGATTCGATCCACAGTCTCATAGGCGGGAGTCGTTTACGATAACCACTCAGCTATAGGAGCTTGACGCTCGAGCACGAGGGGGTTCTCTCGTCTTGTGGACATTTTACACTGCGCATATATGTTACAATTGTTATACACTGCTCACAGTGTCTGTATTGCTCGTATATTATTTGTATTGAGTTGATCATAGTATACTCTATGAGTGAAATGGTTAATAAAGCTGCAATATCAGCGGTATTAAGTGCCGCTTTTCAAAGCTCGTCAAACACATAGCCTAAATCTGCACACAGACTCGCAGTTGTGTATTGTAAAAACGTTTTAGTAGCTTTTTTCTGCAAGTTTCGCGGTAGTCTGTGTTTTCAACATATTCAAAAACAAATCTTAATTTATTTTGATGTTCCACAGGATAATAAAGGGCGGGGCGAACCATATTTGCGGAACTATAATAGAGTATAACATAAACTAAACAAAAATCTAAGATTTAGGCTCAGGCTTAAGCATAGTTACATGCTTATGCTTTGAATATAGGCTTAAGACTAAACGTATACGAGGCTCATGTTGTAACTGAAGCCGAACAGAACATGTTTTGTCCGCATTAAAGTAAAATTGGTAACATTTTGTCTGCACGTTAATCCGCTATAAAATTCAAACAGTTTGAGTTGTCTACCATCCTGACGTGACAATAATTCCATAAATTGTCTGTGAATATCATATGACAGGTTTAAAAATGTCTGCAAATGGTAAACTGGTATCTGCTATAAAATGCCATATGATACTAAAATTTGAATTATTTGTACTTTCCGTCGGAAACAGACAAAAAAGCTATTAATTCAGCACTCGAAATTATTTAATGCTTATACAATAAATTTACCGATAAAATTTTAACTCATTATATGATTGGACTTTTGGCAGAATTTTAGATTATGATATAAGAAATAAAATAAATGAATTTTATGAAAAAATTGCAAAACACGCAGATTTGGTCACAAGCGTTTCTACTGGAACAAAGCTTTCATTGGTTATGGATACAGCTGACACAGCTAAATGTGATATAACGAGTGTAAATTTTGTTTTAAATCTTAATAGCTGTTTAATATTTTAAATAGGTGTAAAATGGCGTATGTTACTTTGAGGACAGTCCCGGTTTTTGGTAGCGATGAGTCTGTCAAAGAGTATGCTTACATTCTAGACCACATTGTTTTGCTAAAGGCTTAGGCTTCAGCTTAGGAACGCACTTTTTTGACGCTTATATATGTATATGTATATATATGTTTATGTATATAATAAATGAGAAGCGGTCTAATATATCAACAACAACAACCTATTTAAAAATTTTAAAGTCAAAACTAGAGGATTGGATATTTAATTTAGGCGAATGTTTCCTAATGATTACAGATTCAAGAATTTGAAGACCAAGATTTGATCTAATTCTATGACTCTGTGGAACTGAAGAAGCTAAAATTGAAAAATCATTAAATTGACATGGATGACCAGTGTTTGAACAGTTATCAGATACAGCCCAATCCTCTAGTTTTGAATTAAATTTTTTAAATAGGTTGTTGTTGATATATTAGACCGCTTCTCATTTATTATAGTATATGTATATATGTATATGTATATGTATATATATTTAGCCGAAAATGCTAAAATCGGAATTCTGTTGAAAGGCTGGTATGCGCTATAGCCTGTAACCATATGTGAAGAATATAGGCACATGTAAACGAAGCCTGCAATTTTTAATACCGTTTAGAATTTAGTTCATGAGTTTGCAAAAACAGTATATTAATTAAAAATTGAAATTCTGGCAAGCAACTGCCGCGAACGAATGTTTCAAAACGATACTGCAAAAACTATGATTTTTCGATGTTTAAGCATTTGAAAATTGCAGTTTGTAGTCCAACAGCTGTTTTCAAAATTTCATTTTGTAATATTTTTTGCTTAAATTGTTCGCTTATTCTGCAAAAAATACTCTTTTACGTAAATATATGTTTCTTCACATTTTTGAGACATAAAAGTTATGTTTTTAAGTATTTGTTTGCCGTTCTGACGTATTGCTTGCGCGGTCAGCCGACCCTGCCGTTCATCTGTAAGGCTACAACTGAGAGTAAATTATTTGTATAATTTTTATTATTATTATTTTTTCACTTTCTATTTTTTGTTTTCTTTAAATTGAAAACAAAAACGAAACGAAAATATAGGTTTCTGTGAAAAACGCTAACATCCATCGTCGAATTCACAGTGGCACACACACAGGCCAGATATGGTCTCACTGATCAGGAATCCAAATCCAATATTTTGTATTAAGATTTAGTGCTAATATTGCGTTTTGGTTTGTCGCTCGTTTCGTTCACAGGCTTTGCGCACCCGCCGTGACCAATTCGCCAATCCGACACTGCATATAGACAGTTCGTGCTTTTGCGTTTTAAATGAAAAAGTCAACAGCTTAAATTATTTTCTGTATGTGGACAAAAACATCTTGACCGGGGCCATCTAAGAGCAACTTATTTTTTTGCAATTTTAATAGTTGCACTACAAACGAACTGCATTTTGCAATCGACCTCGGCTAAACGGAGTGTTTACCTTATCGTAAAAAGGTGTGTGTGTGTTTTCAAATTGTCAACTCTGAAATTGTATGACGTCACTGTCGCCGGATACAAATGTGATACTTTTATTTGCTGTAAGAAACAAAAACGCATCATTATTTAGCATTAGTGAAGCAAAAAAATTTTCTTTCTGTCAATAGAATAAAAGTGCAGTCGCGAAATTTAGAACAAAAAAATATGAAATCATGACGTGTCCGTTTTATAAAACGTTTGTATTAAAACATGTCGAGGGTGTCTGTATCTACGATCAAGTTATTTCGGGTTTTCTAGTTTAATTAGTGTTCAATTTAGATACTGTTTGCGGTGTGTTTTAGTTTTGCTCAAACTTAGGTTATCAGCATGGTGTAAACGGATAGTAAAAATAACGAAAATGCATGGTGATCGAAGTAACGGAAACAGGGAAACGGAAAAAGGATATTAAGGTAGAAAAGTTTCAAAGATGTTTTGTTTTTCAGGTACCACAATTTTGGCATGAAAATGTTCACCGGACTTTGTGGTATTTTAAAGAAAAAACGCCGTATGAAGCGAAATTTTTAAAATTTTTCATAAATTTTGTAATTTTTGTTTCAGAATTACAGCATATCTGTAGTGAAAAATTACGAAATATATGTACGCGAATTATAACTAATTTGAGCGTAAAACATTAATAATATTTCTGACATTTCAATAACGGAAACGGAAGCACATGTCGTTTTTACAAAAACGGATATCCGGTTACACCATGGTTATTAGAACTAGACAATCAGCGTTCTAGTGGATATATTACTGATTTTAGATACATATTCGACAACCGTTAAGCTTATCAAGATGGGCCCATGTAAAGATCAGTGGCGGAGAATTATTCTATGGAACTAGAATGGAGTAAGCTTAAGCTTTAGATTAATTTTTGCTTGCCTTAGGCTTTAACTTAGTCTTACGATTATGCTCATTCTTACGCTTAGGTTTAGGCTTAGGCTTAGAAATATGATTTCGACACTGTTACGATCCTGTTTTTACACTGTAAATTTCAGTGAGTTGATTTTAAACTCAGAATGATTTGAATCCATTCAGAGGTCTGAGTTCTGAATTAGGTCTTTCAGAACTCAGAATTTTGAATTGATTGAACTCATTCTGCGTTAAAAAATCATCAACTAACCCAGAATCAAATCAGCTCAGAGTTAGTTAATGTTTACTGTTATTAGCTCAGAAATAACTAATTCTTTTTCTGAGTTAAATAATCAATTCTTCGGAATTTACAGTGTACATAGGCCGCAAAACGCAACAACATAGGCAAAATTAAACGTTTTTGCACACAGATTTGCAGTTTATATTAATGCATTACAAGCGCTGCGATTTTTAGCTTTGTAATGTTAATTTTACAAAAGCGACCTATTAAAGATAACACTGATTGTAAAGTGTTGTTTGCATGCCGGCTGAACTAATTGTTCTAAGTCTACGGGTAAATCGTTAATCTGATTGTCTTTGTTGTTATTGTTTTGTCGTTTTTTCTCGTTTATACCCAGAAAATCACATAAAAGATTTGGTTGCAGTTGTTTGATAAGAAGCGTAACCGATATCGCACAACTGGCCTATCGTAAAGATCAGGGGTGTAACGTTTTTCTGTGGGACTGCAATTAAGTAAGTTATTTTTAGACTAATTTTTGGCTTAGGCATACGTATAAGCTCATTATAAACATTCGTTGGGCTTAGGAATATGTTTATACTGCAGTTACAGCTCTGTTCTGTACATAGGCCGTAGGACTGAGGGCCGACGCCCTGGGCGGAATGGTATTATAAGCGAATTCCTAAACCTAAGCATAAGAATGAGCTTTTACCTAAGCCTAAACCTAAACCTAAGACAAGCAAAAACATTAGTCTAAAGCTTAGGCTTACTCTTTTCTGGTCCCACAGAAAACGTTCCGCCCCTGATCTTTATATAGGCCAAGAATTGTACGTTAGCATAATTTTGATCGACTCTGCAAGATATGTTCTCGTTGCCTTTTTTTAACAATTTTAGGTTTTGAAGCTGGTTTCCATTGAATACGAGTTGATATTTGTGTCAGGTGGGGGCAGTGCATTTTATTAAGCGATTAAGAAATTTTCTGTTATTTTTCAAGAACTGAAGAATTAGTCTTAGATTCGAAGCCGTCTGACTATTAAGTTTTACCTGCACCCGCCTCATCTTTAAGTTGTCTAATTCTAGCAACGAATGAAAAACTTAGTCTTTTGATATAAAAAAACCTGATGCCTATATCAATTTGCTAGTTCTTGATCCAATAACAGCCAGGGTGCAACCCAAATTCCGGTTCCGGTAAAAAATCCGGTATTTTTTAACTTTCCGGTTCCGGTATTTATAATTCCGGTTGCACTCTGTTAAGGGCCAATATTAAGCTTTAGAACACTTAAGGTCTGAACTCAAAATCGTCTACATAACATTTTTTTTGCATTAAGATTACTTTTAAAATCACGTTTGGTTTCTGGCTCGCAAAATTTTCACTATTTTATACTTCTATAATTTCTGGCAAAATCGCAATAGTTTCAGTATAGGACACTGAAAAAATATTGCCAATCAATTAAAAGCCTTTAGCCGGGGTGTAACCGGACATTCGTTTACGGTTCAAATCAGTCTTCCTTTCAGTTTCCGTTATGCAAATACTGGAAATTCTGTTAATTTTGCGTTGAAAATTAGTTTATATATCACGTATATAAACTCGATATTTTTCATTTAGTTCGATATGATATGAAAATTACAAAATTTATCCAAAATCTTATAAAATTTCGGTGCATCCGCTATTTTCTTTAAATTTTAGAAAGCCCTGTAAATATTTGCAAACTTCACTTGCGTTGGCAGAAACATAAAACAATTTTGAAATTTTCATACTTCAATATCCGTTTTTCGTTTACGTTGTTTTGATCACTATTCGTTTTCGTTATTTTTACTATCCGTTTCACCCTGCTTTATTGTCAACTGGTGCTATATTTTAGAACAAATCAACGACAAGATTGGAAACTTAGCACGGTTTCGGCACTTGAACCAACGTACTTTTAATATGTAAATTTTCCGAATCACACAAATGTTGCAGTTATTCGCTTATATGAAAACCTATTACTATCTGGTTACCGTTGATACTCAAACTTAATAATACAAGTTTTCCAACGCAAAGTTTAACTAGAAATGTATAGAAAATGTCTTTACAATTGAAATTATATTTAAATTTACGAAAATTTTTATCGCACAACAGTGTGAATAAATGCAAGATACTGCAGTGCACATCTCAAACAAGAAAATGATAGTAAAAATTGATACAAAATTGCGATAAACAAGTAATACTCTGCATTTATAAGATGCGTCGACAATTCGCCATTGTTTTTATCGTAAATGTTTATCTCAAATTTTATTAGTTTCAACCTAAACTCGCTTTCGCTTTTTTTATTACTGTTTGTTTCATTTTCTCTCTTTCTCTCTAAAATAATTTAAAATTAGGATTTATGATTTGAATATATATTTATATATATATTTATATATATTGATATATATAAATATATATATTTATATATATTTATATATAAATATATATATATAAGGTTCAGTTGGAATTCCTGTTGCAAAATTTCAATTCATGTTCCTGTACCTGCATTCAAAGATGCAGAAACTGGATTTTTTACGGTTTTTTACAAATTATTCATAATGATTTAAATATTTTAAACATTGTCTTTAAAAAATTTCATTTCTAAATAAGTGTTGTTGCGATTAGGTCATTTTTTGCTTATGTATCATGTCCACTTGTTAAGTTTCACTGTTTTCGTTGCGCGTCTTCAATTTTTGCTCAAGTTTTGCCATCTTGTTGTATTTGACTCTGTTTCTCAATCTATTAATCTTAATCGTTCGTTTAGTCTCAATCGCTCAAGCTTTCGGTTATATTCTCAGTTTCTATAAACGTTATTCGGTGTGCCTTGTTCAAACTGTGTAAGCACATGTTACTTTTAGGCCCGTCCCGGTTTCTGGTGTTTCTGTAAAAGAGTAGGCTGACATTCTAGACTACATTTTTTGCTTAGGCTTAGGATTAGGATTACGCTTTTGCAACGCTTAGGCTTATGCTTAGACTTAGGAATACGTTTAATCTACACTATAAATTCCAATGAGTTAATAAATCAACTCAGTTGGAAAGTTTATTATTTCTGAATTAATTACAGCAAACTTTAACTCACTCTGAGTTCAGTTGATTCCCACTGTGAGTTGATTTGGTTCAGGAAAAGCTGATTGATTAAATCAGAATGAGTTTCATATGAACTCAGAATTATGAGTTATGATTGCCCTAATTCATACTGAGTGATTCAACCCAGTCTGAGTTGAAATCAACTCACTGGAATGTACAGTGATACTTTTACGGTCCTAAAAGTAATATTGGCCACTGTGTGTAAGCACCTATCGACAAATAGTAACCAAGTATTTTAAACAAGCCAACTACGGCAGCTACGAAACAAAAATTTGCACAAATAATCGTAGTAAAATAAAAAAATTCTTCAAGATTTCGAACTTCTCGATCAACTGGCTAATGAAGAGAACGGCAATATCCGACAACTACTGGTGATAGATGCTGAACACATTTGCAAATATGGACTTTTCTCGCATTTTCTGAATCTCTCGATTTTTGCTCTCAATCAATCACACATTTGCCAGTATGGACATTTCTCGCATTTTCTGAATCTCTCGATTTTTGCTCTCAATCAATCACTCTATACTATTTCAAATCCTCTCATTGTTTCATTCGTTATTTCATTCAATCTCTCACTCTTTCATTCAATCTCTCATTTGTTCATTCAATATTACATTCAGTCTCTCATTCCTTCATTCAATATTTCATTCAATCTCTCATTCCTTCATTCAATATTTCATTCAATCTCTCATTCCTTCATTCAATCTCTCATTCCTTCATTCAATATTACATTCAATCTCTCATTCCTTCGTTCGATCTCTCATTCTTTCATTCAATCTCTCAGCAATCATTCATTTAATATCTTGTTCGTTCTTTCAATCTCTCGTTGTTTTTTCAATCTCGCACTCTTTCGTTCACTCTCATTCTTTCAATCTCGCATTGTTCGTCTCTCACTCTTTCTCTCACTATCATTTTTTCTTAAATCTCTCACTGTCACTTGGTCGTTGTCAATTTCTCTCGACTCTCACATTACCATTGTTTCTCATTGCTACTTTCTTCGTATTCTCTTCTACAATCCCGCTATCTCTTTGTAGCAATCTTAGAGGCCTTGAAAGTTTCTTGCAAGCGCATTGTGGACAATTTTCACTGCAAACCGTTAATAATTGCTGTTTGCATGCAGTTTGCAATTCGGCCCCATGTATATATGTATTCAATAGCGTTTCGAGACTGGGGGAGGGCGAAACGCCAAGCGTGTCGCCCCTTCTTACAATCGAGATCGATTAAGATAAGGGCACTACCTGAACAAACCATCGTAAACGTATTGGAAATTTTATCTTAAAAAGTAAACAATTAACTCGTTTTAGGGTGCTTACCCCCACCATGCAAATTACTCAGTAAATTCTATTGCACATACGGCCCATGTAAAGATCAGCGGTGGAACGGTTTTCTGCAGGACTGCAATAGAATAAAGCTTACACTTTAAAACTAATTTTTGGCTTGGCTTAAGCGTAGCTACAAGCTCATTTTTACGCGTCGGCTTAGGAATATGCTTATACAACTGTTACGACCCTGTTCTATGCGCTGTGTTCTATGCATTGGCCGAATGCACTAATACTTGAGAGACGCAAACTCTATGACGGGACCGATGTTTGTTCCACGGCTGGTTATCACCTTTGACAATCTGTAAGAGCGAAAATGTAAAATTTTGCATTGTCTAAAATATTCAAACGATTTCAAATTTAATAATTATTTGAATGAAAGAATTGTTTTAAACGTTAAAAGACAAACTTTCACAAGTTTATCAGTATTTTATTTTATTATATTCTTTTATATTTATTATCGAGATAACAATGTAGGTATATTAAGTGTGACCCTTTGAAATATATTGACAAGTAAAATGTGAAAATATATATTATTAGTTTCTTAGCACAACAACGGCAAACGCTCGACTCGAGTAGCGAACCAGTCGAGCTGGAATTTTTCTAGCCGTTCGGATTTAAAGTTGGCTTGAAATTCGACTCCGCCGGAGTCATGTTCGACTCACTGAGTCGCACGTTTGATTCTGGCGGAGTTGAGCTTGACTCAGTTTGTGTACTCCCGTAGGGCCTATTTTGGAGCTAGTCAATTTGACTCACCATTTTTTGCGTGTAGCTTCGAGCAGGTTTTTCTAAAGCCTGAAAAAATGCTTGTTTCCCTTATTTCCAGTAACTTTTCCGGGAAACCGAAGTGTACCATAAGACAAAATCTGGATTAAAAATTCGTCCTTAAAAACCTTCAGGACCTCAAAAAATCGAATTTTTAAAAATTAAAATTTGTGTGTTGCAGGTCATCAGAAGACCAAATATGCAAAATGTTTTGAAATCCGGTCGTTTTGGGCAAACACCAGCTGCGGGATAACGGAAAATACCTGACGCGTGCAATACGCTGTAAATACCAGTGAGTTGATTTTAACTCAGAATGAGTTGAATTACTTAATACTCAGTCTGAGTTAGGACTATCAGAACTCACAATTGTGAGTTTATTCATATTCTAATTTAATTCATCGACTCCTCCGGAGTCAAATCAACTCATAGTGAGAATCAACTCAACACAGAGTGAGTCAAAGTTAACTGTTATTTAAACTCAGAAACAACTAACTTTACGTCTGAGTGGCTTAATTAACTCACTGGAATTTACAGCGTATGGGGCAGATCCAGACACGGAAACGGATAGGGCGACGCCTCCTACTGAAGTTTCTGGAACTGTCACTTTCGCTCGAAATATCCTTTCTTAATCCTTATTCCTATCATATTTACAACATATCTTGAATTATACCAAGTTGTGCATTCGTTTTCTTATATCAACAGGACACTTTTCACTACATTTTGACATATTTAGTTTCGGTTTGCAAACAAACAGCCACATCCTGTCTGCATATTCGAGGGTGAGACTGGACAAATTTTCTGCCGAGCCCGAGATACAATTTCATATTCTAAAAAGTTACCATAATACATTGTCGAAGTTCAAACACTGGTAACTGAAGAGGTTGAGCTTGATCTAGCACCCCTCCCTCAGTGGCGGATGCAAAGGTTTCCGAACGGGGGCAGACGCGGATCCAAATATTTCTGCCGGCGTAAGGGTTGGCAAACGTTATGAAACGCAAAAATTATAAGGTAGGAGGAACCTTATCATTTTATCACAAGAAATTTTCTGAGGCAGTGGAAAAAACTCGTTAACGAGC
The DNA here is from genome assembly GCA_030248215.1 of Enoplolaimus lenunculus. Classification (NCBI taxonomy): domain Eukaryota; kingdom Metazoa; phylum Nematoda; class Enoplea; order Enoplida; family Thoracostomopsidae; genus Enoplolaimus; species Enoplolaimus lenunculus. Next base: position 29,877 of record JASANG010002805.1, read on the forward strand.
ACAACCAGACTGCGAAAAGGTATTTTAATGCAAAATTTTAAAACAAAATCTTGATTTTGATCCCTGTAGTGGCGCCTGGGCACGGACGGCTCCCCTTGAATCCACCAAAGTTCCGCTTCCTCAGGGTAAAAACAATTCTTGGATTAACGTTGATTTGAACCTAGAAAAACAATAAAAATAACAATAACAACAAAAAACAAAAACAACAGAAACAACAACAACAACAACAACAACAACAAAAACAACAACAAAAACAACAAAAACAACAACAACAACAATAACAGCAACAACAACAACAACAACAACAACAGCAACAACAACAACAAAAACAGCAACAACAACAAAAACAACCAAAAATAACAACAGGATCACACAAACTGACTCAAATTTGACTCCGCCACAGTCAAACGTTCGACTAAGTGCGTCGAATTTGACTCTGGCGAAGTCAAATTTGACTCAGTTTGTGTAGTCCGGAAAAGCCTATTTCGGAGAGAGTCAATTTGACTCACCATTTTTGCAGTGTAGTTTGTTTAACACCGCGAATTCGGTACCATAACCTCATAATCATTATTTGATTGGCTTTCAC
>JASANG010002506.1:0-30467 GCA_030248215.1 Enoplolaimus lenunculus
GTGGTTTTGATGGCTTGTTATCCATTGAAACATATAGTCGGTTTTCGGTTGCTACGAGGCCGCTTTTTGGTGGGAGGCAAGGGGCTCAAGCCACCTGACCCCCTTTAATCGGCGCTGAACCTTTGTCGTTCTTCTGTGTCGAATCGGTTGTTTTTACTTCAGAAGTTAATATTTTTGGCTGGTTTCTTCACATTTGTTTGTTTTTGCTTCTTTTGGTGACTCAGAACTGGTTGCGCTGGAAATGGATACACACCAAAGTACAATCAAACAACCCAGTTTGAATATTTGCCTGACGTTTCGAAAATTTTCTCATAGCTTCACTTTTGTAATTTTTAAAACTGTTTGTTCAGTGTTTTTGAATATATACGTTTTTGTTAACTTTTTAATTTTAATTTCTTACAAACAAGCGAGTAGAAACAACTATAACGTCTAACACTTCATGAAACATAAATGTTAAATGAAATTTTCTCCTGGGAAAGCACAAGATATGATGACTGTCAGTTGTAAGATCTGTAAATTTTAAAACGTTAAAATCTATTTCAAGCTAAAGATCAAGGCTTTAATGGTATTTTCAGCGGTCGTGATAGCACTTTGAGAACACTAAAAATGCGCGTTTTTGGATATTTTATATAGGCTTTTCTTCAAAAGCGACTGATTTTAGATTTTCGACATAACAATTTTGAAGAAATTGCTTCAAAAAGTGTTCCTCTATGCGTTGTTTACAATCTAAAATTTACGCCGGCCACAAAGGGTGTGGTATGTATATAAGTTACGGTTGATCGTAAAACATTAACTCTACCTCAGCAAAAATTTGCCGTTGCCTATACGCTTTAACCCCTGTTACAGACCGATTAGTATATATGTCGTTGCCCAAGCCGTAATTCAGCCCAATTCCGAATTGGGCTAGGCCACGGCGGAATTACGACTTAGGCTAGCCCACGGCGTAATTCTTTCTCTGCTTACTACCATAATGCCATACTGAAACACGATTAGCTTAGTGATCCGAATAAGAGAGTGTGGGTAATAAGAGTGGTGTCCCATTTAGCCTGGGTTAAAAATAAATAACAGTCCGTAACCGAATAACAAGGGGGTACCCTTCAGAGAGGCCAAAATAAATATCCGTCCCCCGTCTTATTCGGGTCACTACAGTAGTTTCCACCTGTTGGCTAAATAGTTTGTTTCACTAGGCAAAGTGGAATGAACCTGTTTTACTACTATCAAGTAAGCAATCAGAAAACGCACAGCTTAATCATGCATTATTTCGGAATTGGGCTAATTTACGGATTGGCCGACAACATATATAATGTGTTGAATATGAAAATTGTAAAGTGCAAGTATATAATTAAATTTGGACTCCATTCCTAATATATTCCTAAGCCGAGGCCTAAACCTAATTTTATTTCATGAAATTTTACCTGTTAATTTAATATTTGTAACACGTTATGTGGGTACAATTCATAATTGGATTGAAAACGCAAAATACCTGTTTGATCGAGACTTTGATTTCGATTTGGTGCTATCGGTTCTCGAACTTCTGCGGCGACGGGATCGTTTGAAGCGGTCACTTCTAGAAAGATAAAAGCGGTCCAAATCGGAATTATCGCTCGAGTTATGTATCATTTAATAAAACTTAGTTCTACCAGCTACTTTAACATGTATGGCAAAATGAAAAATTATAGGTGAGCTCGTATCTGGTGCACTGGTTATGGTATGAGACTTATAAACCATTTGGTTGTCGTTTGACTCCCTTGCAGAATCACATGTTAGTGGCAGCTGCGTGTTAATATAAAATAAATAAGTTCGGTTCTTTAAACGATTAAAGGTAAAAGTCGCTAGCGGACTTTTTTGTATTAAGTCCTATTCACACGTGCAAATTTTTCCTACGAGAATTTGCAGCTGGAAATTGCACGCACAACTTGCATTTTCTCATCAGCCAATGAGAAAGCGGCTGCCATAAATTCAGTGAACATGCATGGTTGTTCACACATGTGAACTAAATTCCTAGCTATCATTTTTAATGAATTTCTTTTGCAGCTGCAAGATTTTCGAACGGGATTTTGGACAAAACTAGCAAATGCAAGTTGCAGCTGCAAGTTCTCGCAGCAAAAACTTGCGCGTGTGAATAGGGCTTTAATCAGTAAACATTTAAGGGTTTGCTGCAAACTTGAAAGCATAGCGCAATGCTTATATGTAATGCATATTGCTCGAGTTTTCGCAAGTAGCTAAATTTAATCAACTTTACCTGCATGTTGTGTTTTAGCCGAATGGTTAGTTGTAATTTTGGTAGTTATTTGGTTCCTGTTTGTAGACGTTGTTATTATAATTTGAATTTCTAAGTGATCCAAAGATTGTCTTGTTTGAGTTCCACAGTATATATAGTAAATACTTTGAATTTTCAGCTTAAAAATAAATTTTTGTCAATGTTTTTACTGTCAGATCTTGCGTAATCAATATCATTTTAGCTGTACCAACAACGAATGATTGTGGCATAAAATTAAATTCATATTGAAAATTTTGTACGGTTTTTGGTGTATATACAATAACCATGGCACTAATTTAACCATACCGCCAACATGCCTACCCCTAAACCCTTAAAGTTAAATTATACGTTAAAAGTAATATTGAATGCGAGTTTAAGTAAAACTTAAATGGCTGGACGGACCAACTAAACTTGAATTGTTAGTTTGCGCTAAACTAACATTGTTTTAGGTTTAAAGCGAGTTTAAGCCAAACTTATATTTGGTTTTTATAAGGTATAGCTGCTGGTCAGAAACCTTGTAGTTTTTGCAATTCGTTAAGTTTAAGGCCATATTGCACAATACAAGAATGCGTAGCAACATTGGATAGCAACTGTGCAAACAGATATCATAGCAAGCCACATTGGCGATAATGGCTGTATTGGTACAGTGCATACTTCATCTATACTGCAGCTGTGAAATATCGAATGAAAATTTATTAATGGCAGAATCATTTATATTTTTATACCGAGGAGTATTTATTTGTTAACGGGAGTGGAAACAATTGCTGAAAAATTACAAATCAATTGTTCTCTGAATAAAACATCAAACTAGTGAAAAAAGTGCTCCTAATAGTCGCTTGTAAAGTTATATGTTTCTTTATCTCAACATGTAAAAGTATAAAACTAGGGTTGAATCCTATTTTCAAGATGTCTTAAATGCAAACCAACTAAACCTACAACGTTTTTAATTTTGACACCAGTTTGCAGACTGCATTAATGAAACATATTCGCAACTTTACATGGCAGTAGGTCTTACTCGCCAATAGAATATTTTTGTCTTCGCAGAAAGGGATATTAACTTCATTAAACCTTGTGTCAAAAGTTTGCAGAATGAAAAGCAGATTGTATCATCCAGAACTCACCAGTAAAAGCTTACTTCCAATCTTGGTTTTGGTAAACCGCTCTAGCTGAGGTACAACTTGTTTGCTTAAATTTTGCTTTTTTACTCATTGTTAGTTGTAAATAACTTAAAATTTTTGGACAGCCACGTGAATATTCACACGCGCACAAAAATCCAACATTTTTTAAGTTTTATCCTTGCATAACCGTTTTGTGCTTTCGTTATTTTGTTCACTATCTGTTTCCAGTTAGTACTCTCCGGTTACACCCTGATTGCTAATTTAGAGCTTAATCCCCATTACCAATTAGCCTGTTGCGTTGTTCCATGGGCATGCAAAACGTTCCTAGTAGATACCACGACATTGATACATAAGTGCAATGGATCAAAAACTGTCTCTACCAATTTCAGCGCGCTGTGTTTGCATTTTATTACGCGTATGTGTACGTAAAATCTGTACACGACGTGAGACCCTCTTCGAGTTAAAGCGTAAATTTTCGAAATCTAGCGGTAATGGTGAGTTCCAATACTAACTTGATATTATATTTCAGAAAAAAATTAAAAATATATGCAAGGAATCGGTCAAACTGTAGGTGACAAAATGCACACCTTGGACTATTTCACAGTTTTCCTGCGCAGACAAAAATATGTCTATTGGCGAGTAAGACTTACTGCCATGTAAAGTTGCGAATATGTTTCATTAATGCAGTCTGCAAACTGGTGTCAAAATTAAAAACGTTGTAGGTTTAGTTGGTTTGCATTTAAGACATCTTGAAAATAGGATTCAACCCTAGTTTTATACTTTTACATGTTGAGATAAAGAAACATATAACTTTACAAGCGACTATTAGGAGCACTTTTTTCACTAGTTTTTTCATTTTACACGTTAATGTTAATTAACTTTCCTCTCAAAATAATGAAGTGAATTTGCTTCGTCTACGATATAAATTACAAACATTTTTTGCAAGCGAGTGTTAATTTCTCACACTAGGAACTCTTGAAACAAACAGAGCTATTAATTTACTAGGAGAAAAGCATAATTTGTCAACGCAAATGGAAATGAAACATATTAACGCAACAACACAGTAAAGCTTTTAATGACAGTTGGTTTAGAACTATATTAAGCTAAGTCTTAAATGTGAAGAGCTCTAAAATTTACAAACAAAATATACCGAAAAAACTAAATATACTCACGAAAATCGACAAGAATTTAGTTCAATATTCTGACAGAGGTTTGAATACACAGTTTATTTTTGCCAGCTTCAACTACTGTAGTGGTGAAACAATACAAATTATTCTAAAAAATTTTTTACACAATAGCATTTCGGATATCCGGAGATCCGGTGCTCATCTGTAATAATATAGTAGAAAGCGAAAATTAAAATCACATCATAACCAGCAGGAGGCTGACGTACTCACTATATCAATGAAGCAAATAATTTTAAAACAACAGTAACATCGTTTAAAAATCAAACTAAGAATTCCCACAAGATTAAGTAATAATCACAATTATGACGTTATTTAAAGAAGCTCAAAAGGGTAAATTTTTTGCGCGTCGTTCATTGTTTTGGTTATTATACACCATTAGAAACTCCCAAATAAATTAAAGAAACACATCGAACTCGAGTAATGTATCGACAAACGAGATAATGACCCAAATAACCAAATTCTACGAAAGTCGCGAGGTGTATCAGTTGACATCTTCAAGTCACAGGTTTGTGAAGTAGCGCATCTTGTTTGTTGAGCAATCGTTAACAGCGTAAAAGTATTTGTTACAGCATCTGTCTGCAATACATACTTAACAATTCAAAACTTGCATTTAATGTGGAAGAATTAATTCGGGTCTATGTAGAGAACAAAAGTTTCTAGTTTTTCTGAGCGAAAAACCAGAAGTACAACGCAGCTACTCCTGTATGACGGCTAACTTTTCCGCTGGTATAGTAGGAACAAACACAAGTATAGGTTTTGCTGGCATAACTGAAAAATTGACAAAATTCAAACGCCTAGCAGGGTGCAGAGCGGGACTGGATTATACCGGAAACGAAATCAGAATCAGAACAGCAAACTTATACCGAAATTATAGTCGAAATATTTTCACTTGCCATTGGCCAATAAAAGCCAAAAATAGTAAAATTTTTGCGCGGTCATGTTAAAATATTCAAAATAAAGTGAAATTTCACGGAAAATAATATTTTCTTTATTTACCTAAATGTTGGCCTTGGAAAATTTGGAGTCAAAAATTCAAAATTTCACAACATGAAGGGTTTTGGGAAATTATAGACTGATTAACATGTGAAACCACAAAATTCTACTGAAACTAATCTTAGGGTGTTACAATTCGTTATACAATTCGGTTGTTTCACCAGTTATTCTTGAATACAAAAAATTCGATGCTCCAATTTTGCCATTACAAAATCACATTTTGGAAAAGGAATATATTTTCACTAGCCATTGGCCAACGAAAGCCAAAACTAGTAAAATTTTTCCACAGTCATGTTAAAAACGTTGAAAATCAATTGAAATTTCAATGCAAATGACATTGTGTTCATTTACAGAAATACGGCCTGGCAAAATTTGGAGTCAAAAATTCAAAATTTCACCACATGAAAGGTTTTAGGAAATTTACGACTACTTAAGGCCTGAAACCAGAAAATTCAGGTGAAAATAATCTTACAGGGTTAGATTTCATTATATAGTTCGTTTTTTCACGCGTTATTTTTGAATACAAAAAAATTTGATCCGAAATTTTTGCCATTACAAAATCACATTTTGGAAAATGAACATATTTTCACTTGCTATTGGCCAACGAAAGCCAAAACTGGTGAAATTTTTACGCGGTCATGTTAAAAACATTGAAAATCAATTAAAATTTCACTGCAAACGACATTGTGTTCATTTACAGAAATATCGGCCGGGCAAAATTTGGAGTCAAAAATTCAAAATATCACAACATGAAAGGTTTTAGGAAATTTACGACTGCTTAAGGTCTGAAACCAGGAAATTCAGGTGAAAATAATCTTACAGCGTTAGATTTCATTATATAGTTCGTTTTTTCACGCGTTATTTTTGAATACAAAAAAAATTTGATCCAAAATTTTTGCCATTACAAAATCACATTTTGGAAAATGAACATATTTTCACTTGCTATTGGCCAACGAAAGCCAAAACTGGTGAAATTTTTACGCGGTCATGTTAAAAACATTGAAAATCAATTAAAATTTCACTGCAAACGACATTGTGTTCATTTACAGAAATATCGGCCGGGCAAAATTTGGAGTCAAAAATTCAAAATATCACAACATGAAAGGTTTTAGGAAATTTACGACTGCTTAAGGTCTGAAATCAGGAAATGGAGGTGAAAATAATCTCACAGCGTTAAATTTCATTATATAGTTCGTTTTTTCACGCGTTATTTTTGAATACAAAAAAATTTGATCCAAAATTTTTGCCATTACAAAATCACATTTTGGAAAATGAACATTTTTTCACTTGCTATTGGCCAACGAAAGCCAAAACTAGTAAAATATTTACATGGTCATGTTAAAACATAAAAAAGATGCAAACATCTAAGTAGTTTTTGTAGTGCACTCACAGGTAATTTTTATCACACTGCAGTTTGTATTTTTAAATGCAGACAAATTGTGTTGTTTCTCAGAATAGAATGTATGTTAAACAACCATTTTATAGCTTTAATATAAAATAAACAAGTACCTTGCGGTTTCTTTCCGCGTGTTTTCTGCATGCCAGAAATTTTTCTTTTTGTCATTTCCAAACCACGTATTCCAAATCTCGTGGTTGTATAACGATAATAACGCACACAACCAAGTATATTATTACCAATTACATATGTATAGAAAACAACGCATGTGCACAGATGTATGCTAGCTGGCAGCAAAAGGACGACACATATTGTCGACGAAAATTGCAGTTGGGGAAGCGGGCTGCGCGGCGCAGTGGTAGAGTATTCGTTTAAGGATCCGTAGGCTAAGATTTCGATCCTCGCACTGGAGGCCCGCTTTTTCATCTGCTTAATTCAAAGGTCTGAATTCCCGGTTCCTACTTAGACTGACATGGAGGCTACTCCGTGAACACAGTGGTGGACCGCTGAGCTATGAACACTGTATCCAGTCAAGAATTGGGTTGGCAGTCACGGGAGCTGGCAGCAAACGGTGGACAAATATAATCGACGAAAAATGCAGTTGGAGAGGCGAACTGCGCGGCGCAGTGGTAGAGTATTCGCTTAAGGATCCGTAGGCTAAGATTTCGATGAATTCCCGGTTCCTACCTAAACTGACATGGAGGATACTCCGTGAACATAATGGTAGACCGCCGTGGTATGAACACGGTATTCAGTCGAGAATAGGGTGGACGGTCACGGAGCTGGCAGCAAACGGTCGACACGTATAGCGCAGTTGAAGAGGCGGGTTGCGCGGCGCAGTGGTAGAGTATTCGTTTAAGGATCCGTAGGCTGAGATTTCTATCCCGCTTCTGGAGACCCGCTTTTCCATCTGCTTGATTCAAAGGTCTGAATAACCGGTTCCTATTTCGAAAGAACGGAAACTACTCCGTGAACAAAATGATAGATCGTCGAACTATGAACACGGTATCCAGTCGAGAATAGGGTGGACGGTCACGGGAGGGAGCTGGCAGCAAACGGTCGACACGTATAGTGCAGTTGGAGAGGCGGGTTGCGCGGTGCAGTGGTAGAATATTCGTTTAAGGATCCGTAGGCTGAGATTTCTATCCCGCTTCTGGAGGCCCGCTTTTCCATCTGCTTAATTCAAAGGTCTGAATTCCCGGTTCCTAATTAGACTGATATGGAGGCTACTCCGTGAACACAATAGTAGACCGCCGAGCTATGAACACGGTATCCAGTTGAGAATAGGGTGGACGGTCACGGGAGGAAGCTGGCAGCAAACGTTCGACACGTATAGTGCAGTTCGAGAGACGGGTTGCACGGCGCAGTGGTAGAGTATTCGTTTAAGGATCCGTAGGCTGAGATTTCTATCCCGGCTCTGGAAGCCCGCTTTTTCATCTGCTTAATTCAAAGGTCTGAATTCCCGGTTCCTACTTAGACTGACATGGAGGCTACTCCGTGAACACAATGGTAAGAGTATGTAAGCATGTGGAACATGCTTGTACCCATACCCTGAGAGTTCGATCCGCGCTCCGAAAGCCAGCTTATCCAGCTGCTTGGTTAAAAATTATGAAGTCCCTGTTTTCACCTGGACTAACAATCTTATTACTAGCTATGTATATGATTGCTAAACCTAGTAACATATGTGTTTACTATAAAAGTTTAAAAAAACAATCGATATATTAACCTTTTTGCAACAGTGTTATCGTATTCTTATATGCCTATGCAATAGTGCTTATCAAGTTCAGTTATTACCTAAAATTCATCCCGCGGGTGTGCTTAATATGCTGAGATTACTAAGGGCAATTTTTCAGAAATTGTTTGCGTTTGTTTTCGATCTCTAATATACCTTGAACAGATTGTTTGAAAAAAACCCCACAACAGAACATTCATACTGGAATCATCAATCAAATCCTAAAGTGCATCAGGCATATCTGCATTAGCCACAATTTTATATGCCAAAACATAAAAATTTACACTTTGAGCGAAACATATAATAGGTGACACTACCGTGTCCCTATGATAACTGGCTTCCCGTCAAATGTTAATTTTTCAAATATTCTGTTTTGAATGCAAACAATTTGTCGTAGTGCATTAACCTGGCCCATGTAAAGATCAGGAGCGGAACATTTTTCTATGAGAGTACAATAGAGTTAGTTTAAGCTTTCGTCTAATTTTGTTTGCTTGGCTTAGGCATAGGCTTAGGCTTAGGCTAAGGCTTAGGAATATGCTTATAATACTGTTCCGCCCATGTTCTTTACATTGGCCCATTAACTTTTATGCTCACTCCGCAGGTCGACGCGCCGCAATTCAATTCCACGCTTTTACTTACACAACTGACCAACGCATAGAACAGAATCGTAACAGTGGTATAAGCATATTCCTATGCCTAGGCCTAAGCCTAAACCTAAGCAAAATATTAATCTAAAGATTAACCTTACTTTATTGCAGCCACACAGAAAAACGTTCACCCCCTGATCTTTACATGTTCCAAGGGCGCACAATTGATCATTACTGATTATTGCGTTAATACTTAAACCCGCCCTCTGCCACCCCTTGTTACTGATATATCCTGTATTGCTACTATCCGTATAATTAAACGTTTATTTGTCATGTATCAAAAGCTTGAGGGATAATGCAAGTTTATACTTAGGAATGTATTTTCAAATTTGCGCTTTAAAGTTTTAAACTCAACTATATTTTTGTCGTCCTGGAGTCATTTATGCACTACTATTTATTAGGGATAATTGACATTTATAAACTAATTAGGATTTATGGACTTTATTTGCTTTCGGACTCTTATTAGGAATATGGACTCCTATTGATTGAGACTCAAAATTGGGACCCCGTCTTATTACCCACCCACCCTTTATTCGGGTCATGATAGTACCTCGATTTATGATTTATCTTTTATGAATCGCTGAATGAAAATAATTACACGTTGTAAACACTAGACAAATCCATTGGTTAGGATCAGATTGGAAAATGTATATATCTGTCATACGTGCTTTGCAAAATTGTTTTTGATACGGTTTGGTAAGAGTTTATTTAGTTCTCCGTTTTGTCTAAAATTTAGTTTGCTGTTTCTGTACAAACTCTGGTTTTTAGCCCCTTCTTTGTTTCAGTATTTCAATTCTATCATTCCAATATGGTCATCAAATACATAAATGTTCGTCTGAGAATAGTAAAGTTTTGACTGAAAATATTGTATTTGGGCCCAAGTAAAGATCAGGGGCGGAACGTCTTTCTGTGAAATTAGAATGGAGTAAGCTATAGCTTTAGACTAATTTTTTCGCTGGGCTTAGGCTTAGGCTTAGAAATATGCTTATAATACTGTTCCGCCCCTTTTCTTGACATTGGCCGATGTTTAGAACAGACCGTTCTAAAGAACTGCAAATTTTAGAGATAGTAGAACTTCAAAAAAATATTTCACACTGAACCTTTTTATTGCATGAATTTTCTATTTCATCAGAGACCTATTTCAAGCAAGGATTCGAACTCCACATTTTCGCGAATTAATGTTTAAGACTGAAAACGTGTATTTTTACGTGCAGTTATACAGTTTTCAATTAGTTGCTCTTATCTATGTATTAAAGTTGGAACGCCCCGCATACGTATTTTGGTCGGAGTTCCAGCGCAAGAGTAAACAAGTCTCACAGTACGGTATTTTAGTATTATATTTCTACATATCGTTCTAATTTGTGCATACAGGAAGTTGTTTACATAGCATATCCTAACTTTTCCAAGTTCTATGCTCAGTTACACTAGCTTAATAACACATTCATGTTAAAGATTTAATATAACCAGCCGTCCGTTCAGTACATTATGCGAGTTGCACATTTGCGCAACTGTGTTGACTAGTAGAACATTATAGTGTAAATTGTTCAATTAGTTTTTTCAAAAGTATGGTTCACCTCGATGTACTCCTGCTGTATCTATGATCGCTTTCGTTGCTACTGGTTGATTTGCTACGTCTGCTGCGACTTCTGGGCAGCCGTCTTGTGCGGTTTGGCTGATGCCGTCGACGACGAATTTCATCACGAGTCACTACTGTGGTTGGAGCGTCTCGACGCAACAAATAGGACGGCGGATGTCCGTTTGGCCATCTAGATTTGCCGTGTGAACCTTCGACCCGAACACGACGTCCACAGAGTTGCCTGCAAAATCTGATTTTATATGAAATATAGTAAACAAAAATTTTTGAGGGAAAAACTTTTTAAAAATTTAATTATTAAAATAACTTTTGGAAAAGGTCGGTATATTTAATGCATAACGTTTTCATCAACCAATACTGCTGTGGTCCACAACTATTACAGCAATCGGAAACGTTTGTTAAAATACTATTTTAGCGTCAACATAAACGATTTTTTCCAAAATACAAACAGCGTTTTGTATATTTGACACAATTCCTATGTTTTGTATGCTGCAATGCTACATTGCAAAAACTGGTGAGTCAAATTGACTTTCTCCGTAATAGGCTTTTCCGAACTACACAAACTGAGTCAAATTCGACTCCGCCACAGTCAAATTTGACTCACTTAGTGATTCATTGAGTCGAATTTGACTCTGGTGGAGTCGAATTTTGACTCAGTTCGTGTAGTCCGGAAAAGCCTATTTCAGAGAGAATCAATTTGACTCACCATTTTTTGCAGTGTATAAAACGTACGTTCCATCCATATAATAGCACGCATTACACGCATCGTGTGGGTCGTAAAACTCAACAAACGCAAATCCTGGCGGTCGTCTTGCTACCCAGACATTTTTCAGCGGGCCGTAGCTACGAAATGCTTCTTCAATTTCGCGTGTATCCGCGTTATTACCCAAATCACCAATGTATACTTTGCAATCTCGATCACCAGTTCGGCAACGTTTTTCGGTCATTATCAAAAAATTTTTGAAAATACTTAAATGATTTTGAGTTATATATTATTTAAATGTTATTTAACTGTATATTCGAAATCTATAACGTCAGAATCTGGCAGTTGAAAAGTTTTCGAATTTTTTTAGCTAATATTTCATATAAGGAATATCAGTTCTTTATTTCCTTTATAACTCAAATATTAGGCTTTATATATGAACTTTCACGTATTGTGCAATTGATCTGGACGTCTCAATTTTTCAAAACAGATATGACAATCGATACACGGTTTATTGCAGTTCTGCCTCTCGACAGGGTATATATACAAGGAGACTAGGGTGATATATAACCGGTAATTTCTTGATAGACTCAAAAAGGCGCTTTTACAGGCTGTAGAATAAGCATGCAAAGGTCAAAATTTTTTTCTCGCTCGCTCGCCAATATACAGTTTTACAACTTGGTTTATCTCGTCCAGAAATCAATTCCTGACTACGCCTCTGGCTGTTGTACTCTTTCTTGCACAGGCCTACACTTAAGCTGAAGTTCAGGCACAGGATTGGGAATAGTCGTCTTTAAGCGAACTCTTTACACGCACCTGTGCAACCAAAGATAGCATTTTAGTAAAATTGGTCACATCTTTCTCCTTTTCCAGCATGCAAAAATAATTAAACCAACAACAATAAAAAACCTTACAGAACCAGAAAAAAATGCAGGTCTTCTATGGAAACCGAGTCAATCGCTCTAAATACACTTTAGGTAAGTTATATTGTAAAACTGTGTTGTATACTGTAAAACCAGCATATATTCAAGCCAGTAGATAACGACTCGTGTTTAAGTTTGTATGATTTCAATTCCATGAAAGTTTAGATTACTGATAACACTTTTTACTATATATACACTCACTGTCTATGCTATACATAGTATAGACGTACAGATGTTAAACCGTCATGTTAAATCTAGGATACAGAGCAGCACCGGTGCTATTTACCACACGCGAACTGATTCAGACAATATTTTCAAAAATGGCCCATGTAAAGATCAGGGGCGCAACGTTTTCCTGTGGGGCTAGAAAAGAGCAAGCTTAAGCTTTGGACTATTTTTTGCTTAGCCTAGGTTTGGGCTTAGGCTTGGGCTTAGGAATATACTCATTCTTACGCTTAAGTTAGGCTTAGGAATATGCTTATAGTACTGTTCCGCCCATGTTGTTTACATTGGCATCAAAAATTTAGGTCTAACTCAGCTTTCGCCTCCGTTTTGAGCCCCAAACAAAAGGAGTCCGTATCACTAATAAGTGTCCGTAAGCGGATAAAGTCACTAAACGCTAATTAGAGTTCATAAATGTAGTTAATCAGCTCAAAATTTGACAAACAATATACACCGAAAAACCAAATAGAATCGCAAAAATTACCAAGAATTTAGTGCAAGATTCTGAGTGAGGTTTGAATACAGAATTTTTTTCGTCAACTCCAGCTACCTTAGTGGTGAAACAATACAAAGTATTCCAAAAAATTTGTTACACTATAGCAGTCCGCATATCCGGTGGATATCCAGATATCCGTATACACATTTCATTTCGGATACATATCCCGATATTTTTCATATACGGATATACGGATATCCGGTGCCTATCTATAACGATAAGCATACTGCACACACTACCTAGCTAAAAAGGTGCATATGCCAACTAGCCAACAAGATTGTACATTGAAGATCGACCTGCAGTAGATTATATTATTGACGAGTATGCTAATTATAACAAGGGATCAAATGAAGATATGATGCAGTGTGAAGGTAAGTTATTATGTTTAAGCTGCTGAGAATGCGGTACTAGTTTACTTCAACCGTGCTAGCGTTAATAAAATGCGAAGGTTTCTTCCTTTGCCATGCTTATATTGTTACAGTATTATATGCGTATGTTCAGGCTTGGGCTTAGGTTTACGTTGTTATGTGTGGGGGGACTTAAACAAGTACTAATAACGCTGGTTTGTTCAGGGTGCAAAACGGAATTGGATTTTACCAGAATTGGAACAGCAAATTTATATCGGAAATGGATGCGGAATTGAAACTACAAAAATTGTGGCTACGTATTATTTGTGTTAACAAGTTTAATATGGATTTAGGGTATCTGTAGCCTTGGAATAATTCTTAAAAACGTCGCATGAACAAGTTGGCAATCATTTTTGGTTGTGTAAAACTAAACTACAATCAAGTTAACTCGTCGAAAACAATTTCCATATAAATGATGCAGAATTTTAATGCAAAATATCACAACAGGTAGGCCCAAAGTTAGAATGTCAAAATTTCGATTCCGAACGTCGACAACGGTTACACAACCACTCTAGGAAATTGCTTTGAACATGTTAAGTGGTTTCGGTTTTAGGTATTACACCAATATTTTTGGTTATGCATAGCACTTGTTACCAGTTGATGATAGGCAGTATACTTCTAACGGATGTGCGAATGTTTTGCTTTGCTAGGATCGATGTTTGTTTGTTTGAAAACCGATGGCTTGTGATATTGGCTACAGTGTTTTTGAAGTACTGGCTCTAGACCTAGTGCTAGAGGTAGTCCTTGACACCTGACAAAATAATCATTGCGTATCAGATACCATGGGTATTAATTTATTCATTCAATTATTTTGTGAAAAATCTTTGTGTCCACAATGCGCTTTATGCATTTGCTTCGTAGTTATTTTGTTTGTTTGTTTGTTTGTTTGTTTGATTGATTCTTTTGTTTTAAATTTTAGGTCCTTCATCGCAAAATAACTGTGATATTCGGTCCGAGTTAAAACAATTGTGTCAAACGCAACAAAATTGTCGACGAAGCATTCCAAATGATTTGTCTTGTGATACCTCTTCTGTAAGTATACTGTTTTTAAGGTTTGCTGTATTAGTAATGTAAAGCTTCCGCAACAAAAAAGTAAGTTTCACTGAAGTATCGAAACCAAATTTTCTCGTTTTCGTTTTAGTGGACGATTTTTCAGTCACTGAACTGAACTATCCGCGATTCTTGCATACGCTATTCTGTTTAGATAACTGTGCGAAAAACGCGTAGTGCGACTTCAGTGTATTAATGTTTTGCTACAGCTACCAGTTTCATTATTGTTCTTCTGGATAAAGTTTACTATTTCAATATGGTTTACTTGGTTGTATATATTGTTTCAGACAACTAGTGAGGTTGCAACTTTACAGCATTCCAGTACAGGTAAGTGTGACACGGAATTATTTTGTATTTTAATTCCAATCTCTTATAGAATGATCGAATGTTCGTTTCTAAGCTATACAACTGTGAAGATTTATGTTGTGTAAAAAATTTAGGTGTTCAGTATGATATGCTGTGATAGGTAATAGCGACTGCAATTGTAGTTATGATAACGGTAAGCTGTGAGGAGTTTGTACTGAAATTTTATGGCGTTTTTGTCTTTTTCATTATTTTTGTCAGTATGTTATACGGTATTGAACAATGAGTTGGAAACATTCTAGTGTAATTTCCATTCTTTGTTTTTATGTTTATGATGGTACTCACCTGTTTTGCGTGATTTTGTGGTTTAGGTTATTACGTTCAACCAGCATCAGATGTTTCGAATGCTATTGGAAACCGAAAAATCGTAGTTATTTCTGCAAAATCAAAACATGGAAATGTTTCAAATGTACCGATTAAACAAATAATAACTGCAATTCCGGAGCCTGGTGACGATTCTGCGAAAACTCGTTTGCTGAACAGGTTCAAGAAACCTTTGTGTCCAAATGTAATCGCTAACCATAATGCACACTCCGGTAAGAATTCTACGTATCTTTGTCAAAGTGCCATACCCGGTGCGTCTGTATCGTCATCGGGAGTAGGGGTTAGCGATTTGCTAGCCGGAGTCGATAAGCATGTAGTCGCAAATACCATTAATCAGCCAGTACCCAAACTAGTGATTTATAAACAAGCATCAGGGACGGAGTTGGTGGTAGAAAATAAAAAAGACGGAGCTTGTGGCAAGACAGAGAAAAATGAGTGCCAGAAATTCATTGGAGATAAGATGGAGACGAGTTTTGGCGATATGCGGCGAAACATGGTCCTTATACCTGCGACTACAGGATCGTTGAAGACTAAATATCCGAAAATTGACAACAACAAAAGGCAAACCATTGTTATTTCAGCGACTTCTTCGGTTTGTGGTCGGAGAACTTCTGATAGCACCAGTAGTACTAACAAGCCAGATGTGAAGTTAGCTTTTGCTGAGAAAAGTGATCGTTCCAAGGATTCGTCTCGGGATGGGATTACGCCAGTGACGACATGTGATATACGTTTAGAAGCCGAAGAATATTCGAATAATTTAATCACCGCTAGAACTGAAACTGTCATTTGTGATCCTTCAAATGATGATACAGTTACAGCTGGCACTTTCAGATCGGGAAGTGCTGAAATTTCTCATCAACCTAGCGGTTTGCAATGGATAGATTGCAATAATAATAATAATGCGACCTTTGTTGATTTAAGAGCTAAAAGCGAGACCGGAGTATTAGGAACTCAGTTTGTGAATGGCGGAAATCAACTGGAACAATATTTGGAGTCACGCCGGGTATCTGAGGCTCACAGAAACGATTCGAACGAAGTGCCTTTAGGATTAGGCGTAAGTAAAGATAGACAGGACATTTGTGGTGTTGTGAAACTGTTACAGAAATCAAATTGTGGTGGTGAAGAAAATCAGGGACGTGAGAGTGAGCAAGCGCCAGTAGACGCTCTATCAAGACAAACTGACGCAGAAAGTTGTAACAGTCACAGTGACAGCAATGACAATAGTAGCTGTGATTCAGATCCAGAAAGCAGCAGTGAGTTTGAAGATGAAGAATTTGAACAAGAAATTGAAAGCAAGTTGGCTCGGATGAATGCAAGATTAGATAGCGTGTTTCAATCCAACATATCGAAGATGGAAAAGAAAGATATTGTTTCAAAAGAAATTCTCCATAATGAAAATATCGGGATAGAACCGAGTTTAAGAAGACAAGCAAAGGTGCTTGTGGAACCAGATTTGGATTAGTCTGTGGCGACAGGGAGTAACTGGACATTCAATTGCGTTTCTGCTGCTTGCGAAATCAATCGCCGTTTCCGTTATGCAAGCGCTAGAAGTCAGTGGTCTCTTATGACTGAAGCTTCCTTGAAATTTTTCAAAAGTTGGAAAAACAAGCGAAAAAGAGATACGTATGCTGTAGGGATGGCGATATACTTATCGTGTGGCGCCGTAAGTCAAAAAATTTTTGTTTACTAATTGTTATACCGGACCAAGCCAAAATTTATGTGTGTTGCCAGGTGGCTTAAAAACGATGAAAAAGTATATACAGCGCAAAGCCGTCCTTCAGAGTTTTGTTTTAGTGGAATTTTCTCAGGGTGCGACCGGATATCCGGTTCCGGTTTAATATCTGGCAAAACTAAGTAAACGTGTATCAACTACATAAGTACTGGATTTTATAGAGTTCTAAAGCACGTTTACTTTTATTTCAACTTAGGAGCATCATTTTAGGCACTCTAGTTTCACCTGCCATGGATGTCGGATTTTAGCGGGTGTATTGTATATGAAACAGGATGAAAGAGGCATGCAGAAAAATATTTGCGATATCGTGCATTTCTGTGCTCAAAACAGAGTTATTTTTAATATTGAACAGTTTTACAATGTTATGACGTGACGAGCGAGCAAAGAACAGTGGCATTTGTGTAAAAGCAGGCGAAACCTGGCAGTTTTCTAGCTACTGGCCGTTGTTTTAAAGTTATCTTTGACGAGTCACATCTATAACCGATGATTTAACGGGGAATATGCTGTCTGAATCCAAGAACTCATAAAATTGCTTTAATTTGCATATGTCACAATATATAAGTATTCCCGGAATTTTGAACTACCTTATTTCGCCTCGCCTTCAGGTTCACCTCCATGGTCCGACAAACTTTGTTGACCTCAGGCTCCGGGCGTGGTACTTTTCGCCTCCGGTTGCACCCTAGTGAAAAGTAAAGTAACACCGAGAGGCTGTAATATATCGCAAGTGTTGGCAATTTGACCTTTTTCAGCATCAGTCGCCAGAATTCAGTTGCGACACTATTAAAGCTGCTTTCATTTAAACTTGCGCACCCAGCAGCAATAGTGAAGGTGTGGCCTGATTTTTCTGTTTAGTTTTCAGTAAAGTTAATCTATAAATTTTTCTTTGTGAGCATTATGCAGTTGTTCGATTGGAATGGCGATCAAATTTTTCTCCTATTTCAAACAATTTTATATAGCTTTTTCGAAAATGGCCCATGTATATATAGAACAGGGACGGAACAATAGTATAAGCATAAGCCTAAGCGTATGGATGAGCCTATTCCTAAGCCTAAGCAGTCTAAAGCTTAATCTGACTATTATAGCCCCTCCGGAAAACGATCCCCCCTCCGAAAAACGATCCGGCCCTATTCTATACATGGGCCTCGAAAATTATTAAATCCTTGTGCATACCGGAATCGGACACCGATTTTTAGCGCAAATAAAAACGGAGGCCAATGTTATTTCAAAGGCCGTCCCATTTTCCCAGGACAGAAATGTACCAGGAGTACCCGTCCCATTTTACCGGGACAGCAATGTACCAGGAGTACATTCAAAAAATATAATGTTGTATTTTCGTTCAAGGTGCAGAAGCACGTTGTATACAAACGCGTATTATATACCATTATACAGCGAATACTAAGGGTAATCACTCGGTTGCGACCGCCCTTCCCCTTAATGTTTTATATACTGCTGATTCTTATAGGCAGAAGTGAAAAAATTATAAAATTCACACCCAAGTTACAGTAATATAAAGACCCCGCCTCATAGCTTTTTCGAAAACCGTGGAATAGCCAGTGATCACATTGATTCAACGCGATTAGATGTTCCTCGTCTCCTTTACCCTTTCAGGGTCTGCTTGTTACTTTGCTTCGAAATATGTCTGTTCTTATATGGAGTTCTGGCTTTTAGCGAAGGCTTATGAATTGTTTATACACTGTTACGACAATTAAGTCGACGTTTCAAAAGGATTTTAGTAATTTTAGTCAAATATTAAAGAGCTTTTCAGTTGTTTGTTCCATTGTTTACATGTCTTCAAGCCATTTATACATATCTTCATTAGAATTTATTCCTTCCAGAAGTGGTGCTAAGATTTGGTCTGATTCCGGATTGGCAGCGTTTCTTTCGTACCAATTTTCACATTCATCAGTTTGCGCTTCGGTCTGCCCTGTAATTAAAGAAAATCGGGTTCAAACAAGCGTATGCGTTAATCAGAGACTAAAATCTACGCGTATTACTAGCTTTTTCTCGTGCAATCCTAGTTTTTTCTTGCGTAATCCTCAAAATCATGTGAAATTTAAAGCACGTCCATAGGACCTAACCGCTGTGTTAGGAATTTGTTCTTAGATTGGTAACGTTATCGATGAAATCGCTGAGTCATGTGTGCTTTAAACGGACAACTCTTAGATCCTCCCATAATCCGCGGATGAAACCTAAAATATATATCGTGATTTTGGAAAATTTGGAGTTTACCTGGAAAATTGGGATTTTCGGTGCAACCTTATTCGTTCGGTATTTTTGGAAGTTATGGTTTCCGACTGAACTTTTTTCGCTTGAGATTGTGGGAAATGGAAATTTTGAAAAATAGGACACAGCAAACAACGGTGAGTCAGGGTTGAGTCAACTGTGTACTCCTGAAAGCCTATTTCAGAGAGTCAATTTGACTCAGCCTATCGTGGAAGACTAGCGAGACAAATCGTGAAAGTTCTGTAGTAGGTATGTTCCATAAGCTTTAATCGAAGACCGTTTACCACATTGTTTCTAAATATTTTTATATGCCACAAATATAGACGGGCACGGTAATCCGAATATCCGGATTTCCGGATATTAGCTGACGAAAAGAAATTCTGTATTGAAACCTGAGTTAAAATATTGAACCGCATTCCTGCGCAGATCAATGATGGTTTGAAATTTATAGGCTCCACAATATTTGCGTGCAGTCTGTGGTAAAATCTAATTCTGTTCCAATGTACCTTCGAAATTTGTGAGTGCACTCTGCCATTGCAACAATTGGTATTTCCTCTGTTAACGGAGTTTTTAACGAGTTGACCTTTGTATTGCATAGTGTGGAAAAGGTTTCTCAAACGTTTATGTGTTTTCTGAAACAAATGTAACCACTGATTCTTTTCTTAAACGGAAGAATTTTGTAGCAAAATAGTGATTCTCCTAAAAACTCAATAAAAATTTGCCAATTTATATGTTCTATTCCTGAATTGCATTAAGTGAACGTTCACTGTGTAGGTACATTGGAATAGATTTAGATTTTAACACAGACTGCACGCCAAATATTGTGGAGCCTGTATAAAGCTTAATACAAGGGCCTAGCCAGGTAGTTTCAGGTGTAAACTCGACCCGTGTGGGCTTAGAAATTCAGTTAAATACACTGTTTTGCCTGTGGCGCTATTTACATTGCACCTATGTATTTCTGAGGTTTTGCGACAACGACCATTTAATTTTGAAACTGTAGACACAAGCGTAAGTCATTGATCGGTGAGAAAATCTGAGATGATTTAATCCGTTAACGTTATTATTCCCTTTATTATTGTCAAGAAATATTTATATACTACCTCTAGTGAAAGATTTTACTACTATTTTCTAAAAGGCAATGGAACCCAGATCATCTTAGACGGAATATTAGTTCTTTCTGAGTTAATAACAGCAAACTTTAAATCACTCTGAGTTCAGTTGATTATCGCTCTAAGTTAAGTTGATTCCGGGGGAGTTGATTAATTAAGTCAGAATAAGCTGAATCAACTCAGAATAATGAGTTCTGATAGTCCTTTCACAGGCTAAGTGTGATTCAACTCATTCTGAGTTAAAATCAACTCACTGAAATTTACAGTGTAAAAGTGTAAAGCGTACGTCACAACTACACCTAAAACTAAGTACCTATGTTTAAACTAGTCTAAAGCCTAATTGTGTTACAGTTTTACTCTGAAAATTAAAAAATTTTAAGGAATATGTTTACTAGGATTTTGGGAAACTTGGATATTACCTTAGAAATTATAATTTTGGGAAATCAAGATTTATTACCCAAAAATTGGTATTTTGGGAAATTGAGACATTACCTATTAATTGAGGACCTATTAGTAACCAAAAACCATTTAAATTTGCGTTTGGTAATACCTAGACGATTTCGGAATGCTTCTAAAACTTGCGCTTTTTCGTCAGCGGTCATATAACGGTGACTGTCCACTTGATTGATCCATAGGAAACATTTTTTGATCTCGTTCGTCCCAAATCCGTCCAGTCTGAAATAGTTTAAATGGATCAGGGAAAGATGTCTTTGTGAACACATTTTCACGGTAAATTCCGGTGAGTTGATTTAAACTCAGAATGAGTTGAATCCAGTCAGAAGCCTGAGCTCTGTATTAGGAGCTTTCAGAACTCAGCATTCCGAATTGATTGAACTCATTGTGAGTTAATTAATCAACTCACCCGGAATTACATCCACTCACAGCGGGTTGATGTTTCTTGTTATTAAACTCAGGAAGAACCAGAAATCATTAATTCGCTCTATGAGTTGATTCTCATCGAAAGTTACAGTGTTTACTGAAAGTGTACTGTCACAAAACTGAAATTATTTAAAAGTTTCTCGAGTTAAGCTGAGTAATGATGGGTTTTTTCAGTAAAATAAGGATGATGCCATTTTCAGGTAGGTGAAATTCCGCATTTAATGTGAGTGACGTTATATTCTATTATTTTAATCTTTTTTGTTTATCGCAGCCTGAAACCAATAATTGAATAGTTAGCTAATTGTTAATTTGCATATAAGGTTATAATTGATACCTAAGCCTAAATCAAAATTTTTTTAATTATTTCATTATTTATGTTACGGAAGGGTTTTTGGGTGCGAAGAATCTGAACATATTGTTTGCAAACCTTCACATCCGATAAATGAATAACAGCTAATAACTTTAGTAGGGTTGCAAGATATCTAATTTCAGTACTAAAGGGTTTTTGGCTGCGAGGAATCGGAATAATTTTTTACAAACCGATAATTGAATAGTTAAATAACTAATTTGCACTTTAACGTAATTGATTATCCTGAGTTATAACTTCTTAAATTATTTCTAGGTTTTAACTGGAGGGTTTTTGGGTGCGAAAAATATGAATAAATTGTTTACAAACATCGAAAACCGATAAATGAATGGTTAGGTTGTAACTAAATTTGCATTGAGCTTCGCTGAATACATGTAGTCTCACTACGGCTGGTATTTTGCTGGTTCATGCTAACCAGGGTGCAACTTTATGCGGGGTTCGCGTTATAACCGGGGCAGCTTGGGACACGTTTTGTTCCTATTAGGCTATTGGGTAACATTTTGTCTGCTTATAAACCCTATATCGCATGCAAAAATTCGTATTTGTCTGCTATCATCATGTGTAGGTCGCCCTTTCTCCTTCAATATCATATAATATTAGACGTATTGTCAGCGAATATCATATGATATATTTTCAAATATCTGCATACTTGAGGTAACATACCCAAATTGTACTATTGAATATCATATGATACTAGAATTTGAAATTTGAATTTTTGAATTATGACACTGTTTTTCTAAGCGGTTTTGTGCCGTTTGGAATATCATATGATATTCGCATAAATGTCCCACAGTATCACGTAACATACCGTGCCTTGTACACATTGATGACTTGAGAGCGGTGGTTTGTAAGCTAATGTCATATGACATTCGAGTTTTGTCTGTTGACCGATATAAGAGCCCGAACTTTAACGTTGACGTCGAATCATCATAGGACAAACCGTGTCCCGCCTGCCACGGTTATAACGTGAACCCCGCATTAGGTGAAAAATATCAGAGCCGGAGCTAGAGGTCAACAAAATTTGTCGGAGTTTGAGATGAAGCCGAAATAACGCTCAATTTAGGTACTTCAAATCATGCAATATTTCTCTGCCGAAATTGCCCGAACCTCCGGCAGAAATTCTACGAGAGCCGGAGCCAAAGCTGGAGGTCGATTTTGTGCTGAGCCGAAGGTAAATCTCCGGTTGTACCCTGATGGAAATTGATGCACTGCCAATATAATAAAGAATAGTTGCACAGTGGCGTACCGAGAAACTTGGATTGGGGGCCCATTTGCCAGGCCCGAACCTTGGATTTTGACGTTTAAGTAAACTTAGAACCCTTCAGTAGTGACTGATCTAAATCTTCATAATGCAATATAAAAT
This sequence comes from Enoplolaimus lenunculus, assembly GCA_030248215.1. Taxonomy (NCBI): domain Eukaryota; kingdom Metazoa; phylum Nematoda; class Enoplea; order Enoplida; family Thoracostomopsidae; genus Enoplolaimus; species Enoplolaimus lenunculus. Next base: position 23,089 of record JASANG010002506.1, read on the forward strand.
TGGCCATGATCCTGTAGTTGGTTCCTATTCCAATTTCAGAATTCTTTTTACCTTCTGTAAATTTTTTGGCGAGCTCCATAAGTGGCCCAGCCCGAATTGTTCGCCGCGTGAGCTCGACTTCAAGAAAATATCGCGAGCAAAACGAGCGAACAGTTTGACACTATTGCCTTTAACTATAGTGTATATAGAACTCGAATTTGAGGTCTTTGTGTGCGTATTTTTGTATATAAAAAATTTGTAAACATTAGAAGTTAAAACAAAGTGATCTAAGGCCTGTAGCCCGGATTTAGCGGAGGTATTCGCGAGCGAAGCAAACGAGAACCTATGTATTATTTTAGAATTAAATTCCTCTGTAACAGAGTCAAAACGTTTCTTTATTCTTTGACTGTTCGGTCTAAACCACCAAACCGAACCTCTACGGCCAAGAGCTTGTGTAATTGTGGAACTTTGCACGACTTCTATTACAATTTTTAGCGTTGAGCTGATCAGGCTTTGGAATTTAACTTTTGACAGTCTTCTTTGAACAACGACGGGAGCAAAAGTTTTCAAAAATTGAACAGAGAAATGCATACACTGCAAAAAATGGTGACTCAAATTGACTCTCTCCGAAATAGGCTTTTTCTGATTACACAAACTGAATCAAAATTGACTCAGCCTGTGTCAAATTGGGCTCAATTTGACTCTGGCGGAGTTGAGTTCTCACTCAGTTTGTGTAGTCAGGAAAAGCCTGTGTCAAAGAGAGTCAATTTGACTCACCATTTTTTGCAGTGAGTAAGTCGTAATTTTTGTTTCTAAACGTAAACTATGACGCATGTACTGAATCCGATGTTATTGCCGCCCTTCCTACACCCACCTATCGGTACGCCACTATAGTTGCGTCTAAACTTACTCAATATCGTCAGCCTATAAAACACAAAACAAAAGCGTTTGAGTTTCGAGCATGATTGTAATATAACCCTAAATTGTAAAACTTCAAAACGCTCCGAAAGACAATTATGATGCATCAGGCAGACAAAAATATGAGGTTCCCTATGTTCCCTACATTATAATTATTGAATGAATAGAAAATGAGTAATTTTTACTTCTGTCGAAGATTACACTTAGAAATTATTGAAATTATAGCTTTACAGGTTATATACTATTGCGTAAAATAACAGAGGCTTTATAGTCGGGATTTCACTTCAAAAAGAAGTAACTTCGTTGAAGTATATCATGAGCCACTATAACACGCGAGAAAAAAAAATTTTTCACCTCAGCAGGTTATTCTACAGCCTGTAACACTATGTTCTTTCGGAGTTTATCTGCAGAAATATCGGGGCAAATATCGACCATGCCCCTCCTGCATACGCCATTTGAATTGAATGAGAAATGTTAAAAGTTGTGAGCTTTATTATTTTCGCTAAATGTTTAGGAGCAGAACAGAACATGAACAGTAGTATAAGCATATTCCTAAGCCAAGCCTAAGCCTAAGCCAAAGCGTAAGCCTAAACAAAAAAGTTAGCCTAAAGCTTAATTGACTATTGCAACCCTGCCGGAAAACGATCCGGCCCTGTTCTGTTAAACAACAGGAGTCCGCATCCGTAATAAGAGTCTGTAAGCAGATAGAGTCCCTAAACCGTAATTAGAGTCAATAAATATCAATTATCCCTAATGGCAGCGCATAAATGACTCCAGGACCAAATAATTTGAGTTCGAAACTTTAAAGGGTATTTAAATTTTGTAAGTACATTACAAAGTACAACCCTGTACGATCGCTCAAGCTATTGACACAAGACAAATAAACATTTAATTCAACGGATAGTTGCAGTACCGGATATATATCAGTACGAAGAGTGGCGAGGCGGGGATTACAAATAAATAACATTCCGTAGCGGAATAACAGGGTAGTACCCTCTGGAGGGGCCAAATAAACATCAGTCTCCCCTCTTATTCGGGTCACTACAGTAGACTGCTGAATTATAAGTTATTAATGAAATATACAACTTACATTCGCTCCATGCAATAGCATGCATGCAACCACTGCAATGGTTAATGTAACGGTTACAAAGTTCATTGTATATTTTGTGAAGCTGAAACTAAATTTATTTATCTAGTGTTGCTTGTTAAAGTGTGCAATTATAACAAACAACACCTAGTGGATTCAGGGTATAACCGGAAGTCTTGCGGGCTTCACGTTATAACCAGGGCAGGCGGGACACGGTTTGTCCCATGTTGATTCGACGTCAACGTTAAAATTTGGGCACTTAGGTATATCGGGTCAACAGACAAATCTCGAATGTCATATGACATTTGCTTACAAACCACTGCTCTCAAATGATCAATGTGTACAAGGGACGGTATGTCACGTGATACTGTGGGGCATTTATGCGAATATCATATGATATTCCAAAATTTCAACGAATATCATATGATATTCAGCGGGACACAGTAACCTTTGGCTACTAATATATAAATGAAAAGTTGGACGGCAGAGGCACAAACGTGCTTTAAATACCAAATACATGCCTGCAAATCGTTTCCGACACAAAATCGCTTAAAACCACAGCTTCATAATTCAAAAATTCAAATTTCAAATTGTAGTATCATATGATATTCAACAGGACAATTTGGGTATGTTACCTCAACTATGCAGACATTTGAAAATATATCATAAAGGTGACCTACACATGATATTAGCAGACAAATACGAATTTTTGAATACGATATGGGGTCTACAAGCAGACAAAATGTGACCCAATAGTCTAATAGGGACAAAACGTGTCCCAGGCTGCCCCGGTTATAACGTGAACCCCGCAGGTCCGACTTCGGCAGACAGTCGTCCTCCAGCTCCGGTGCAGTGTTTGCTGAAAGTTGCAGTTGATCATATTTTTGTAAACCTTGGCACAATTTTTAAACCTTTAAGTGCCGAGAGTTATAAAATATGTATACTTAAAACCATCATTTGGCAACAACGTCCAATATTGTTAAAGCTTAAATTTTATTACTTATTCTTGTACCTACTTCACCGTTGGTTCCGGCTAAGGTTTTCACCTCCGGTTGCACACTGGTGTTATTCCTTTTAACCTTTCGCCCAAACGGTATTATGCAACACATTGTCATCTGTACGCAGTGCGAAGTTTCTAGTATGTTCGCTATAGTAGAAAATTTTTCACATAAGCTTCCTACGATACCAAATGATTCGAATTAGTGTTCTGAACGTTTAATTTTAAAGAACTATGTCTAATGCAAGCAATTTGAGTGACTACATCGCCCGCACGCCATGTGGTAAACTGATACTTTAAATCAAAAGAGCTGTCTGTATTTCGAAGCATTTTTGCTTTTCAGCGCTTCGGTTGACACTAACAATCTTCAAGAAAGGTAATATTAATTTAATTTTAAAATGAAAATTCGTAAAATTTTGGAAATTTTCAAAAAATCCTAATCAAAGCTTGAACAGCAGTATACATATAGCCGGCACTATGGTTAGTTTTGGTTAACCGCTGATACCAAATGTTTTGGTATAAGTCATAAGACATACGTAATATTAATTTAATTGTATAACGAAAATTAATAGAATTTTAAATTTAAAAATCCTAATCAAAGCTTGAACAGCAGTGTACATATAGCTGGCACAATGTTAGTTTTGGTTAACCGCTGATACCAAATGTTTTGGTATAAGTCATAAGACATACGTAATATTAATTTAATTTTATAACGAAAATTAATAGAATTTTAAATTTAAAAATCCTAATCAAAGCTTGAACAGCAGTGTACATATAGCTGGCACAATGTTAGTTTTGGTTAACCGCTGATACCGAATGTTTTGGCAACGTCAAACAATTTTATGGGCACTGGATGGGTTAAGTTTAACAAACATTACAACATGGGTGGACTATCAAAACACGTACCCTTCGACGATTCAGGTGTCTAACTATCTATTTCCGAAGACTAGCAATCGCCCTCTTAATATAAGGTTTTGTAAACTTAGGGTTGCGCTGTACTTTTCCTGACGTGCGGCGCCGTCCGTCACCGTGCGGCGCCGTCCGTCACCGTGCGGCGCCGTCCGTCACCGTGCGGCGCCGTCCGTCACCGTGCGGCGCCGTCCGTCACCGTGCGGCGCCGTCCGTCATCGCGCGGCGCCGTCCGTCACTGTGCGGCGCCGTCCGTCACTGTGCGGCGCCGTCCGTCATCGCGCGGCGCCGTTCGTTACCGTGCGGCATCGTACGCAAATAACTCACGTACGATAACGTATGGTGACGGACGGCGCCGGACGTCAAGTATAGCGCAACCCTTAAACTAAATTAATAAATGCTTTGGTTAAAGGATAGTTTATAATTAAAAATACAAATTTTCCATGAGACGAAAATTTTGCTGCGGATGCTGTGGGGCTCGAACCCACGACGTTCAGATTACCGGTCCGCTGCTCTAACTATTGAGCTATGCAGCCATACAAACTTTTTGCTACATTGGCTCTATATACCGTAAGTTTGGTACTACAAGATACGTATATGTACAAAATAAAGTCGACCACGCATTATTATACATTGCCGCAACTTTAAGCCTTAAGCTAAGACTAAAGCTAGTTAGGCTTTAGGTTCAGGCTTAAGCTTAATAATTATTCTAAGGCTTAGGTTTATAGACCCAAGTTCGTTATGTGATTGATGCATAATGTGGTGAAGGAAGTAATTTAATTACTTCACGTGGTTAATCATTGTTATATTTAAGTTTCAATAGGATCTGTAAATTTAACTTTGGATGCGGCACTCCCCTTTAAACTTTTGTTTCATATGTCTGTCGATTTATTTAAAGTTTGGTTACACAAATATTGTTCGGTTCGTTATTTAATGTTTTATGTTTTTATACGATCTTTTGCGGTTCCGTAAAATTTTTGTCTGTACGTCACAAAAAATTTGAGGGCCGCCCCGATTCCATCTTATTCAGGGCCGGAGCAGCCACCCACCCATTCCCTCCATTTTGGGGCCCCACCCTAACCAGTTGAAGCAAAACCGCTTAAGTTTTAAAATGCGTACGGTTTCTCCTCGCTTCGCTCTCGAGCTTGGGAGCCCCACCCTGGAAATTGGGGAGAGCACACACCCCTGCCAGCTTCGGCACTGATCTTCTGGCCCATGTAAAGATCAGCGGCAAACGTTTTTCTGTGAGACTCCAACAGAGTAAGCTAAGTTTTAGAGTGATTTTTTTGCTTGGCTTAGGCTTAGGCATAGACTTAGGCTTAGGCTTAGCAATATGCTAATAATACTGTTCAGCCCCTGTTCTTTACATTGGCCGATCTTGCACCCGTCCCTAGTCAGAACATTCTGGATCCGCCACTGGTATAATCCTCACTTCCGTCCGCTCTCCGACTACGGGCCCGCTGTTATGGTGTACACCTGCATATTCGAAAAACACCAATTCTCCTACACAGTTTTCATTCTATAAATACAAACTGTAGAAACACAAAACCAACCGGGTCGAATTAAGATTTTTGTCGCAGAATTTTTTAACCAAGTCAGGCAGTTAAACAATTTTTATCAACGAAAACTCAGCTGCTCTCGAGAAACGTAAAATATTCTCAACGTCGTTGCATAAACACTAAAAGCCTGCTTGTAGAATTAGTAATATTGCACAAAATATTCATATGGAACCGGATACAAATGCATAGTCCTGCTGTCCTACTGCCCCGCTGTCCTACTGTCCCGCTGTCCTACTGTCCCACTGTCCCGCTGTCCTACTGTCCCGCTGTCCTACTGTCCCGCTGTCCTACTGTCCCGCTGTCCTACTGTTCCGCTGTCCTACTGTCCTACTGTCCCGCTGTCCCACTGTCCCGCTGTCCTACTGTCCCACTGTCCTGCTGTCCTACTGTCCCGCTGTCCTACTGTCCCACTGTCCCACTGTCCTGCTGTCCCACTGTCCCGCTGTCCTACTGTCCCGCTGTCCTACTGTCCCGCTGTCCTACTGTCCCACTGTCCCGCTGTCCCGCTGTCCTACTGTCCTACTGTCCCACTGTCCTACTGTCCCGCTGTCCTACTGTCCTACTGTCCCGCTGTCCTACTGTCCCGCTGTCCTACTGTCCCGCTGTCCTACTGTCCCGCTGTCCTACTGTCCCGCTGTCCTACTGTCCCGCTGTCCTGCTGTCCTACTGTCCCGCTGTCCTACTGTCCTACTGTCCCGCTGTCCTACTGTCCTACTGTCCCGCTGTCCTACTGTCCCGCTGTCCTACTGTCCCGCTGTCCTACTGTCCCACTGTCCCACTGTCCTGCTGTCCCACTGTCCTGCTGTCCCACTGTCCTGCTGTCCTACTGTCCCGCTGTCCTACTGTCCCGCTGTCCTACTGTCCCACTGTCCCACTGTCCTGCTGTCCCACTGTCCCGCTGTCCCACTGTCCCGCTGTCCCACTGTCCCGCTGTCCTACTGTCCTACTGTCCCGCTGTCCTACTGTCCCGCTGTCCTGCTGTCCCGCTGTCCTACTGTCCCGCTGTCCCACTGTCCTGCTGTCCCACTGTCCCGCTGTCCTACTGTCCCTCTGTCCTGCTGTCCTACTGTCCCGCTGTCCTACTGTCCCGCTGTCCTACTGTCCCGCTGTCCCACTGTCCTGCTGTCCCACTGTCCTACTGTCCCGCTGTCCTACTGTCCCGCTGTCCCACTGTCCTGCTGTCCCACTGTCCCGCTGTCCTACTGTCCCACTGTCCTGCTGTCCCACTGTCCTGCTGTCCTACTGTCCCGCTGTCCTACTGTCCCGCTGTCCTACTGTCCCACTGTCCCACTGTCCCGCTGTCCCACTGTCCCGCTGTCCCGCTGTCCCACTGTCCCGCTGTCCTACTGTCCCGCTGTCCTACTGTCCCGCTGTCCTGCTGTCCCGCTGTCCTACTGTCCCGCTGTCCCACTGTCCTGCTGTCCCACTGTCCCGCTGTCCTACTGTCCCGCTGTCCTGCTGTCCTACTGTCCCGCTGTCCTACTGTCCCGCTGTCCTACTGTCCCGCTGTCCTGCTGTCCTACTGTCCCGCTGTCCTACTGTCCCGCTGTCCCACTGTCCCGCTGTCCCACTGTCCTGCTGTCCCACTGTCCCGCTGTCCTACTGTCCCGCTGTCCTACTGTCCCGCTGTCCTACTACTGTCCCACTGTCCCGCTGTCCTACTGTCCCGCTGTCCTACTGTCCCGCTGTCCTACTGTCCCGCTGTCCTACTGTCCCGCTGTCCCACTGTCCTGCTGTCCCCTGTACCGCAGTCCCACTTTCCCGCTGTCCTACTGTCCCGCTGTACTACTGTCCCGCTGTCCTACTGTCCTACTGTCCCGCTGTCCCACTGTCCCGCTGTCCTACTGTCCCGCTGTCCTACTGTCCCGCTGTCCCACTGTCCCGCTGTCCTACTGTCCCGCTGTCCTACTGTCCCGCTGTCCTACTGTCC